>VYZV01003393.1:11871-28530 GCA_013401275.1 Pandion haliaetus | reverse complement strand
CATACTTAACAGGTATTCTGGAACTAAAATATTTTTGAACCGCAATTCATTTTTTTTACATTTAACTAAACAAGCACAGTTTTGAAAAGAAACTACTCTGTCAGTGACAATTCCAAAATGCCTCTGTAATTGTGTATAGTAGACACGTATCGAACACGCACTTTTTTTCCACATGCTTCTCAACCAAAAATTGTTCTTCTTTTTTTTTTATTTCACTTCTCACCGTATTTTGTTGCATTTACAAAAGGTAGAATTTATAGTAGAATCTATTATTTCCGAGAAATGCAAGCATCACTTTTCAGATGCCATTAGGGACATTATCACTAGCTGCATTATCCCTTGAAACTCAGTACATAATTCTGTAGGAACATTATCAGGAGCCATCAAAGCCCATGTTTACTATTAACTGTTCAAATGAGAGCAAGGAGACAAAACATATCCTCATACTACATACATAAAAGGCCACTGGGCACCTAGTTCTGTTTGTATGATGAAGGACAGTGGGATACAAACACTATTGTTTATCATTTGGAGTCTTTGTTGCTGTAATTCAGATTATGCTCATTTCAAAAGCACTCATCAGTCAAATGGAAACCAAGAGAAACCATACATGACCACTCTTAAATAAGTCTTACCTTGTAAGTCTAAGATCATGCTGCCTTGGCTTTTTCAGAATTTTGATTTCCAGCAATTTAAACAACATGGGTAGAACCGGTACATTGTACAAGCTCCAGAAGTAGGAACCACAGATCATTTTCATTTCTAAGGAAGGAAAAACATAGAAGTTGCTCATAACCCACTATTTCACAGAATCACAGAATGGTTGAGGTTGGAAGGCACCTCTGGATATCATCTCGTCCAGTCCCCCTACTCAAGCAGGGCCACCATTTAACTAAAAAACTTGTTTGCTACATACTCTGTTTTCCTTATTTCTCAACCTTAACGTGGGTTTTGCAAGTTGCTCTCTATATTTATGAAATACAAGTAACATATCTTGAAATAATTTTACTACAGAAATGTTGATTTCTTTTCTTTGGAAGAAGAGAAATTACCATGCAAGAGAAAATAACCAGCTCTCATTCTTAGATTTCAGTTTGCTTGCATAAAAATGATGAAAGAAGATTGGCACCATATCTATAGAAATGGAATACTTCTGTTCTGTGGTACACAAGTATTTCTACTATCTTCAGAAACAACACTAAAGGATGTCAAATATGCCTTAACTTATTTTTCTTGTGTTACTGATGTTGTCTAACATCTCAAACTGAGCAAATCACTTGACTAAATCAATTAAATATGCAACAAATGGCTATAAATACAAGAATCACATTAAATACTGCAGATTACCAACTGATGTTACCAATCTTCACTTAATTTGAAGTGGCTCATACACAGCCTGGAAACTTGTAACTGGGCATTTGCAATGACCAAATATCCATTTAATTTGAAAGATGTGTTGGTAGTTTATACATCTAGCTAGTAGCTCTCCCTGCTTAGTTTACTGAGACTAAAAGAAAAAAAAAAAACTCTGAAAATTAACCACTGGTTCAGAGCAACTGAAATCCATCTGCTTCATTACAGCTCAAGCAGTAGATAAAAAAATGAAAGGATTTACTAAATCTAAAAGAAGCCACAGAGAAATTGATGTAATTGGTTCATGAATCTGCCCTAATTGGTTTTTAGTAGTGAAACCGCATAATTAAATTTGTACTTGGCCTCCAAGTAGTATCTCAATCAAAATATTCTAGAAAAAGTAAAAAAAACCCCAAACAACACTTGTGCTCTGTTTGCAGATTTCTTCCAGTAGAAAACATGTTTCTTAATTCCAGCCAGGCTAGATGTAAATGAGAAATTTGTTAAATTTTGGGTATTTTGTGAGAAGTATCTGTATTTACTACCAGCTACCACCAATTTTAAGTGTTTTTAGAAGCAATTTTTTATTTTATGGGGTTAACTATATAAAAATGGAAATTTAAATAAAGAGGGGATGTGGGGAAAAGATAGAAAATTACTTTCAAAGCATATGTGTCTGGGTTCTGACTTTTTGGTGTTCATATAACCTTAGGCTTGGGAAGTGAAGAAGGAAATGTAAGACTTAACTTGAACCTCATATAAAAAAAACAGCAAATAATCTGTAAAGGGTGGATAAACAACAAGTTAATCTCTTTGATTATAATTATAAAATTTGCTGAGCCTGTATAAGTGTCCAAAAGTATATGTTTAATATTAATAGATACATTGTGGTATGAGCACTGCGGAGCACGAAATAAAATGGCATCTGTGTGAGAAAGGTCAGGACCAATGTCTAAGTATTAAGTACAAAAATAAAGTTTATCAATAAACTTCTTTTCTTGATTTTGGAGACATTTTTGTACTTTCTATTTCAACTGCAAAGCACAGATATTAGTATTAATTCAATGTAAAATCAGAAGAAAGTAAATGTTCCCTGAGATATGGTTTCTCTTGCTTCACCTTCAACTTCAGAACAAAAATGTATTATTTATTAGTTTTATATCATACACACTGTCATGGTTTCGGTTCCAGCCCAGCCGGTAACAAAGCACCACGAAGCCGCTCACTCACCCCCCACCCCCACCCCTGGCCACGTTGGGATGAGGAGAAAATCCAAAGGCAGGCTCGTGGGTCGAGACAAGGACTGGGAGGGATCACTCCCCACTTATGGTCACGGGCAAAAGACAGGCTCAACTTGGGGAAGAAACAAAATCCATTTCATTTACTACAAATCAAATCAAAACAAGGATATTAGGAAGTGAAACCAAACATCAGAACACCTCCCCCCACCCCTCCCACCTTCCCGGCTCAGCTCCATTCCCGGTGCTTTCTACCTCCTCCCCCCGGCGGCGCAGGGGAACAGGGGATGGGGGTTGGGTAGCTCGCCACACATCGTCTCTGCTGCTCCTTTCCTCAGGGGGAAGATTCCTCACTCGTTCCCTGCTCCACCGTGGGGTCCCTCCCACGGGAGACAGTCCTTCACCAACTTCTCCAACGTGGGTCCTTTCCGCAGGCTGCAGTTCCTCACAAACTTCCCTGGCGCGGGTCCTTTCCGCGGGCTGCTCTCCAGTCACACACTGCTCCAGCGCGGTTTTTACCATGGAGTCACGGCCATCTTCGGGAGCCTCCGCTCCCCCGTTCTCCTCCCTGGGCTGCAGGGGGACAGCCTGCCGTCTCCCCACGGGCTGCAGGGCCATCGGCCTCCTCAGGCGCCCCTCCTCCCCCTCCTTCTTTCACTGACCTTGGTATCTGCAGAGGGGTTCCTCTCACGTTCCAATTCCCCCCCTCACTGCAGATTTCCCTTAAATCTGTTCTTCCAGAGGCACTCCCACCGTCACTGATGGGATCGGCCTGGGCCAGAGTCGGGTCCGACCCTTTGGAGCCAGGGAAGCTTCCAGCAGCTTCTTACAGGAGCCACCTCTGCGGCCCCCTTCCCCACTACCAAAGAAAACCGTGCCACACAAACCCATAACACACACATAAATATATTTGTGTGTTTGCTTTTAGTTTCATTTGTACAAAATAAATAAATAAAAATATATTATTTTGTAGTGCACATCAAATGGTATAAATTGCAAGCCCTAAAAGTCTATGAGCATCAGTACTAGCGCAAATCATGGCACAACAATTTGTGTGGCAAGTTTAATCAGGCCCTGAAAAAGTATAACATGGTTTTAAACCCTCAACTTCTTTTCTTCAGTCAATGGATCTGGACTGATAATTAGAAAATGAAGGAAAGAAAGGAGGTTATTGCAGCTATCATCAGGCCATTGCAGTGTATCCACCATGACTCTTGGTATGTAGGACAATTAAAAAAAAAAGCACTGTAGAGTGGTGACAATTACAGTTTCCTGGAACAGCTACTCCAGCAATGAAGTGAGTTATTTCGGAGGAGTATGTGTAAAAGAGATATAAGTTTTTCACCTCAGGCGTATGAATATCTAGCATATATTTTCACATAAATCAGACAGAAGCAATTGTGTGGCCTGTGGGCATCACTTCTCCCAGTTCAACAGAGTCTGCATTTTTTGGCACTTATCTGACATCAATATCTTTCATCTGCCCTTCAGCAGAACAGATTGCACCAACGTTTCCTCCATTACTGGAAGTGGCCACTATCAGAAGTATAAAAAGACCTTACTGATCAGTCTAGTCTCTGTAGATCCTGAATGGGGCAGAACTGAAAGAGAACAGAAAGTATTGTTTAATAAAAGGATAACATTTTGAAATTATATATCCTTCATATAATTCTGCTAATACCAGAGGAGAAACATTACAGATTTGACTCAAAGTGTTCAAAAGAAGTGATGTGAAAGTTATTTCAATTCACTTTTTACCCAGAGCAGTATGAGAACTTATGCTTTTTTTTTTTTTTAATCATTCCTACATACCATCAGTATTTACCTCAACTAGGACTGTACGTAGCTAAAGGCTTTGCTTGGTTCTTATATAATGGAATGGCTGCCTCGTTATTTTATTCAGGGGTAGAATCTGTAGAGATTGCATTTCCCATAATATAATGTCTGTCCCAATTCCAGTTCCCCAACTGAATCAAGGAGGAATGGTTCATGATGGAAAAATGTCATCCCTCAGGCCAAGTGTAACTGCAAGAGAAAATGGCAGCAGTAGCTTGCAGTGCACAGCTCTGTATATCCAAGACAGACACACATCCTCCCTGGGCACTCAGGCATGCAGTGCGGTTTACAAATAAAGAGAAATCAATCACTCCAAGCAGTGTATAATTGTCATAAAGAATGAGTAAATAATGATAAGCCACTGGTTAACTAATTGCTGCATTCATCAACATTTTGGACCTACGGAAACATTCCTAATACATTTATTTCCTTTCTTCTACCAGATGTGTGGCCGCTGTTTCACTTGCAATAAAAAACGGATTTGCACAGCACCACAAAAGAGAACAGTAGATGTATTTTTTAGGTGAAAAAGATTTCAGATACAGGTCGAAGTGATCCTTTTCCTTCCTGCATTTTAGGAGCTGTTCAAGGCTCAAGCTTGCAGTAGATATAATTATGTAAACATCATGAAAAGAATGGTCTTTTCTAGTAACTTCATCAGTAAAATAAGCTTAATAGTATACATTCATGCATGTTAAAGCCAAAAGGTGCCATAGTTCATTTCTTTGTAATTCCCATGTAATATCAGACATGGTATTTCTTTACTTTTGAGTCCAGCCACAGCCAAGACATCTTTCTAAAGAGGCATTCAGAAGTGTGAACACCTCACTAGCAGCTTTGGCAACACTTAAATTGACATTTTCATTTAAACAAAACTACCCTTTTTTTCTGTGCTAATTGTGCTTTAATTGATCAGAGTTCAGATCCTTGAAATGCTAATGCAATCCGTGAGTACTAATGACTCTAAACATAGGTAGCTATGTTAAATATTCCTTTAGGCACTTGATTTTATGGCGTTCAAGCCTAAAGATTAGCTTTAGTTCCAGACTAATATACCTCTAACCTGGTCTTTTAAAGGTGACTTACAAGGTGAATTACGGTTTTCAAATAGCATGCAGAAAGTCTACCTAATTAATCAATTGGTTTCTCTTTTATTGTGCATTTTGTTGCCTGCAAAATAATTCTAAGGAATTACAGAATCTTACCTTTCAATGGATGCAGTTATTTATATTGCGTAGTAAGCAACATTGCCACAAATAAACAAGTACAAACTTCCCCCCCCCCCTCTTTGCTCACCAGCCAAGAATATATAAAACAACCAACTTCGGAATTTCTAGGCCACCAATAATTCTCTGCATACTCGTCAAAAAACCCTCAGGTGCTTTTGGGCTTGTTTTGAATTTGAATGAAAGATCCCGTAGAAGACATAGGGTAAAAAAAAAAGGCAGTTAAAGATCTGCTATTGGATTCTCTCCTGATATTTCACTTGTCTTTGTGGCTACATGTCTCACAGACATAACATATCCTGAAGATAAATTTTGTAATTTGTGGTGTTGAGCAGTCTTGCACTGAAGACTGCCAGGTGCTTCGCAGTTCCCAGGCAGGATGTGTGCCTTTAAAGGAACTTTCCTCCAGCAATATTGTGAAAATGCATTCTCTAAATTGTGAGTTTCTATTTAACAAGAATTACATTTCAGCTACCAGTAAAGCTTCCTTTTGGGTTTAAGAGCCTTTTGGGACATCTTTGGGAAGCTCGCTGTGTGAGGAGATGTGCAGACCCACCGATGGGTCTGTGTACCTGCATCTCAGCATTCTGCCCAGCCATGGATCTCATCACACCGCGCCTGGGTCACATTCGCAGACAAGTTCAGCGACCACAGCACTACTGTTAAAACAAGCCCACTTGCTCTTCTTCTAAAGAAGCTTGCTAGGTTAAATATTGTCTGGAGGTTTTTTAGTCACTAAAGCTTCTAATAAATTTTCCTGGGCTTCTGGCCTAAGGTAGCTTAAATTTTGAATGGTGTTTAATGACATGTTTGCCTGTGATATTGAAAGACTGATTTGCGGGCAAAGGAAATACCTATATCACAAATGCTCCCTAAGGACTGATGTTCACCGGTAAAAACCTTCCCTATCCATACCGTCAATGGGATTATCTGTGGGAAAGAGGGTCTCAACTGTTCAGCCTAACTTGTGGCAATAAAACCAGATGCTTGTTATTTCCTGCTCACCTTGTGTCTTTCCTTGCTGGAGCCAGCCAGATGTTGAACCGTAAGAAAACTTGTGTGAGAGTGACCTAAAGGCCTGCAGAGCTAAAAATGAAATCATGAATAAGAAAGCTTACTCTCTGCTTAAGCAGTGATACCTCTTGACCTAACTCCTGCCCTTTTCTTCCTCCCTGTACAAATATTTTAGCTGTAGCTGTGAAGCTGTGCTCTGCTGTGGTTAAAATGCTAAGTCTTCACCCCTACCAAAACAAGCAAAACTTGTGATTCTGAAGCAGTAATTCTAGTAGGACCAAGAGTAGGAGGGGAGAGTAGCAGAAAACAGCAAAAGACATGATGAGAGTAGTGTATGGAATTGACTATACAGTATGGATGGCTGCAAGAGAGAGCACAGAAGTAAGAGCGGGGATCTCCTTTGGACCTGTGCTGCTGTGAAGCCTACCTGCTACCTGGACCAGGGCTAGAGCATGCTGAGATAGTCAGTCCTCAAAATATTTTTCTGTTCCAGTAAGGTTGGAGGTGAAACTTCATCTGTGAAAAAGCAAAACCTTTAAGTTAGAGTATTCAAGTTGAAGTTAGTTATGGTCACATTTTCCAACCCAGATAAGCATACGTCTCAGCTGCAAAGTTAAAGCCAGGTAGAGCTGAAGCTGAAAATGAAGCAGAATATAAAGACTGCATTGCTTCTCACTAAAAATAAAGGTTCATCTACTATTTCCATGCTAGTTAAGCATCCCACACAGAGTCTGTATAAATACTCAAATTACAGTTGTCATATTAGCGTAAGAATACGGCTAGGGGTAGATTTAAAAGAAGATTACAGACTCAAGTTAAAGAAGTTCATTTCAGACATAACAGTTAGTTTCCACAATGTGGCCATTTGCAAATAATCTATTTTTGAAATAGTTTAAAAATGGAGAGGCACATGAGATAAGCACATATACTTTGAAGTTGGTGAGCATTTACTGTGAACCCTGATTTAAATTTCACATGAATCCCTATATATAATAATTAGACTTACTGTTCTTGATCTCAACAGTCTTCAGGTTCAGTCACAGTTCATTTATAGTCACATTTGTTGTCTTAAGCCCATCTTATTAACATGGTCTTAGGATTTCTGAGACATCATGCTCCAAGATCTTGAGAAGCTTTTTAAATGTGAGTTCAGTGAAAACAAAAGAGAGATTAATTCAATGATCAGCATATAAAGTAAAACTCTGGATTTAATTTGTAAAACTTTATGAACATATGCAATTTTGCTTTTGATTTCACACTTAATATATTTTTAATCTGATTAATTTTAAGAAAAATAATTACACTCTACTGAATATCCTTAATAGGTGGTAGGTGTAGAGCTGAATTTCAATAAGTATTTTTTGGTGCAAATTGTAATATTAAGTCCATCTGTTTTCCTCTGTAGAAATTCCTAAATTTACATTTTTTTAAATTCAATTTTTCTATGTGATTAAGACTTTAATGAAAACCTGCACACTTTTAGTAATTTAAAAAAAAAAAAACCAGAAACAAACACCAACCAACAAGAAGGAAAGCTGAATATTGATTATTCTTCCAGATACAATTGTATTAATCTAAATATAAATTAATACCTTTAAATTCCACCAAAAAATAATTCTATAGAAAAAGATTTCATTTTAGCCGTTTGCAGCCATGGCACAGCTCCAATGAAGTAACACTAAACAGATTTTTATCAGTTTGGAAACCCATGTCCTTTCTATGTCACGCCCTTCATAATTTGCTCCTAATGAACTGCTGAGACCTCTGCATAAATTACTAACTATGGAAACAGTGTAAACAACTGTGGTTTATGACATATTCTTTTGAAAGTAGATATAATTATGTCCTGTGTATTTGTGAGTTGATATTTGAGAACCTGTCTGGAGAAGTAATAGATAATTTATTTCACAATAACCAAATATGCTAGATATATAAGATTTTACATTCCTTTCTACTTAATGACATAGTAAATTAGAATTTGGGTCCCTATATCCCTAGAGTTCAATTAAACCAGATGTTTGAAAAACAGATAGTAAAATAAATTTATTCAAGCGACATTCAAGAACATTGTCCAAACAAACCAGAAGGCAATTTATCTAAGATTCTGTGCACTGCATACTAAACTTTTTATCTTTGTTTAACATTGTTGCCTTGAAAATAGGCTGTATGTGGGGTATATCTTCACTATATCAAATACAAGAAAGCCTACAAATTCGCATTCTTTTAATGCTCAGAGAGGAGTAGGCTTTCATAGTTCAAAACACCTATTATCTTCAGAGTATATGAGGATTTCATCTAATCATGCATATGTTTTACATTTATTATGATGACCATTTGGAATTACCTGAAATTACCATACACAACATTTATAAGTTTCTTTAAATACTGATGCAGTTAAAGAATGAATTGTGTTCAACTTTTTTTTTTTTTCCAACATCCTTGCTTCTGGTAACTTAACGTATGTTTCAGCGGATTCCTGTGGGAATCAATCTGCCACCTTTCCTCTGAAGTAATAAGCATCTCAACTGCATGTGAAATGTTACACTGCATTAGCATGAAGGTTATGATCAATAAATGACCAATTCAGTCAACATTTGGAGAGACCTTGCAGAATGTGAGGTCATGCCTGATGAGAATACAATTGCAATTATTGACCATAATTAGGATATTGCTTTTACTTAGATACAAGTCTTAAAGAACTCAGCTGTGCTAGTAAACTATTTGCCTAATGTAAACAGCACAGGTTTAAAAAGTACTGTTGATCAATCCCTTTTAAATAAAACAAAGTCAAATTTTCTCCTGAAGAATCTAATGATAGTTTCATCATTTCTCATGATGTCCACCTTATTCAAGCAGTACTCATTTTTACTTTCACTAATTTGGACAGTCACTGTTTTATCAATAATGAATATAAATTACATTTTCATTTGCAGTATTATAATTCCAAAATATACTCAGAACACATACTACAGAAGAAGCAAAAGTGTACTTTTTTTAAGTCTATCGAGTGCATTTACTTCTTCTATAATGCCTTTGATATTATGGAAAAACTTAAGAGAAATTAAGATTCATCATTTTGTGGAGTCAGCAAGCGTTGTAAAAAGAAAATGTAAAGTGTAGAGTCCCGTGGATTTTTCATGCCTCCATCAATATTATCATTTCTGCTCTTTCAGCTGCCTACTATGAGAAGAGTAAGTAGGAAACCTTCATAGAGCTCACTCATCTGCTTCTCCTGTATTGCCTCACTCCCTCTTTATACCTGCATAAAATCTGGTTTTTGAATGCCCAGCTTCCATAACCTGGGGCTGCTACTTCTGAGAAATAATAAAGCCTCTATCTTACATCTTTGAAGACCAACAAACATCTAACGCAAAGTCTAATTCTCACAGGTAAACAGCAGTTTGTAGAGAAATAGTCTTCTTTCATCAAAAGAAGTCTGTATGTAATTTTGAAAGGACAGCATTTTGCCCAAGCTGAAATTTTTGTTTAAAAAATCTAACAGGATAATAATCACCACAAGGTCTGAGCAGCAAACTTAAGTCCAACTGTCTGTTCTTCTACCAGAATGTATAATTCAGTTACTTAGCAAATCAGATTTTACATAGTCTGAGTCTTCACAGACAGAGAGAAGGGCAATAATGGACTTTGTCACACTGGAAAGTAGTATACACCACAAGTGAGCCTTGGCTCTCCAGGCAAAGCTACAATTTCATTTGGATTTACACATGAAAGTCAAAAGGAAGTACTGCACATGTTGTCTAGCGTTCTGTGATTTATGCCATTCTCTGCCCAAAGCAAAGCAGGACTGCAATGCTCTTTCCCATGCTGAGTCATGCAGATGAAGACACACTCTCTGAAAGCCATCAGTAACCACAGATCTCATACACTAAGCTGTGTTGTACATCTCAGAAAGAATGATATCATTTTATTTAATTACAAAAGTACTTCTTTTTTTTTTTCCCCCACTTCCTGTAACACTGATGGTAGTAATTTTGTGCACCTTGGAGGCAAAGAAGGGGTTCTGTCTATGAAAGTTCAGGGAACTAATCTGAAGGACACCAGTTAAGCGCTCTTCTCTCTCTTCCCCAGAGTTAAACAGATAGTAGAGAAAAAACATGTAGCTCACCATATCAGTTATATGTAATCGTCTTCTCTTCATATATGTCCTCACTTGTATTCTTTGCTGAATGTAATCATAGATCTTTGACCCAATTATATAAAAAGAAATGTTTCAAAGTAAGCATTTGACTTGTGTTGTCCAGCTGATAATAGAGCAAACCTGCATATTTGCATTATAAAAGCCAAAAGTTTGCCCTTTCCCCCCCTTTTTTTGCACAAAACCGAGCAAAAAGGCTGAAAGCAAGTTATGAAGCCAAAGATACAGATCAATACATAATCTAGATATTTTTCATATTTAGAAACCTAATTGCAACCACAGGAACTTTGTGGCTTCCCACTCTAAGTGGAAAAGACAAAAAGTTGACTTCTTTCCTTTACTTGAAGAGGTACCATTCATTGCTTTCAATACAGACACTTTGATTTTCCTCACTGTAGGAAACTTGCATTTTTGTTCCTAACTCAAACACCTGCAGGAAGAGAAAAATAGCTTTTTTAGCTTAGGCTCTTTTGCTTGTAGCTAGACTAATTTCAAGTTCTTAGATTTAAAAAAATGTATTTACAGAGGACAAAACAAATTCACAAACCAGAACACACAGTGTCTTAAATAGGGGTCCAAAAGATCTAGATCCTCTTTCAAATAGACGAGAGCACAATCTATGAGCCGCTTGGATCATTGCAGGGTAAGTCTTGTTGTGGAGCAAGAGCACTGTGGCCACGAAAGTTAGTGGGCAGGACGCAGCTGAGTCTTTAGGAAAGTCTTGCTGCCAGATCGGCTGTCGGCCCAGCGCTCTCCTCATTAGATGTGGGGTTTGGCCCTGCTGATGTTTTCTGCTCCATGCAATCTTTACTCTTGTGCGTGGCCTCAAGAAATACTGCAGTTAAGATTATTAGTTGCTCTCCATCAGTGCATGGTTAGTGCTGTAATTACTTTACACTGAAAAAAATCCCAGCTGCAACTGTGTAATATGGTATATCAAACCCTATTTATACTTAGTAAGACAATTTTCTGCCTTCTTAGAAAAATAGAAAAAAATATTAGCTATAATTCAGTGTTTAAAACCTATTAAAAGGAAAATTTTAAACCATCTGGGTCACTGTAATTCAATCTTAGTTTCAAGAAGAGGAAAATACATTTAAACTTGAAAAGACAATCCCAGTACAATTAATTCAATTAGACATGAGTACAGTTGCAATAATTTATAAGATTATTGGTATGAATAAGGGTAGTCTACTTTAAAAACACAAATCAATCAATGAAAAAAATCATTCTTTTTAGACTTGTAAGCTCTAGTCATAGAAAGTCCTGCATGGAAAGAAGGAACATGGATGGAAGGTGGAATCTTGCATTTTTTCACTGGATATCTTTTCTCATTGGTATCAGGCCTTTACGTAATTCCACTCTTGTGGTTTACTATGCTATTGCCTTTGCAAGCATGAAGTGTTGGCGCTACTTGTTGTAGTGAATCTTCTTTCAAGATTATACAGGTTTGCAGTGGAAATTCATAGTGAAAAGCTGGCAAATTTTCTTGCCCAAACCTAGGAGAAACTAAATGAATTGTTGTTTTGTTTTTTTTTTTCCCAGGGGACAAATATCAAGCAAGTTTCGAAGAACTTCATGTAGGAATAGCTACCTTTGTAGGAATGCAAAATAGAGTATCCAGTGCTTCCAGTATACACTATTTGTATCTATTCATTTCATATTCATTTTCTCTTACAGTAAGATTCTCTAGCTCTTCTAAAACAATTAATCATAGAGTAATTATAATGGTTTGAGATAACATATTTAATACCGCACTTGAAATAAACTTAGAGAATCAGAGAGCTGGTTAGTGAGACTCAACTGAGAATCAGTAACTTGTTAAATTGTAGTAATGTGGTCATTTAGAACACTTTGCTCCTGCTTCAAGGTTTCCCTACAGGTCAATAACAGCAAAATGCAGGAAACAGAACCATCGAAAATGAAGTAGCCTGTTTCTCAGTTACTCCTCTTGCATTTATCTTTCCACTGCCTTTGCTTTTTTCATTGCCATCTATCACTAAATTCTTCTCTCCCTCTCCTCTGGCCCAAATTTTAAATTATTAATCTGTTATCATGTTTTAATTACTGAACTGAATTAAAATTATTAAACTGCAATGAGAAAACATTTTTTTTTACTTCAGAGGCTACAGCTGTGAAAAGCAGGTGCCTCAGTTAAGAAATTCCAAACAAGACTGTGTTGTGTAATCACTAATCTTCTTCCTTTCAATGATTTAGCTTTCTTTAAACCCGTATTAACATAAATTTATAGGTTGCTTGTTCTTCGTAACTGTATTAGCTAATATGGTATGCTACAGTAGATCTAGACTCTAATATAGGGTTCTATAAACAAGACTATACTTTTAAATAGGTGTAGATTTTAAAAGAAAACCAAGTTTACTTATTTTTAAAGAACTGCAGCAATTTCAGAGTAAACCAATAGAAGTTTATAAAGTTATTCCATGTTATTCCATAGTCATTGAAGAAAAAAAACCTGGAAATGACACAAAGACAATAAAGGAAATATTACTACTTCACTAGTAATAAAGACACTGATTGATTAACCAGACAAAGCTATGTAGAATTTTTGTTACACCTTTTAAAAAGTCCTGCCAGAAAATAATCCAGAAAACTTAATTATCACCGTACTTATCAAAGGAATTCTTTGTGCATAGTATCATTTTCATATGACAGATGGTTTTATCTATCTATTACTGTGACAAATACAGAAAATATCAGAAAAATCTGAGCTAAAAAGAGGGAAAATGCATTCTAAAGCTATTTAATAATCTATTAATCCATTTTGCATCTAAGAAAATGAAACCACTTGTAATAACAGGGTAAATATTTTCTGTCTTTAATGCTAGCCTAGTCATTTTAAAACAACAGTGATCAAAAAAATTGAATAATTTTTTAAACATCAATTATGTTCAAAATACTGTTCTCCTAACAATGTACTTTTTTACAGTTTTAAGTTTCAATTATAACATTTCCATGATATCTTTACATACAAGATGGAAATTCTTTTGCCTTTTTTTTTTAAAAGAAATATTCCATTCATTTAAAATACAAATGGATATGCAATCACTTCACAATATTTAAAACTTTTTTCTATAAACTTAAGATGAAGTGCTAAAACAAACACTGAATATAATCCTTGACTTAAGTATATGTTCAATTTCTTCTCTAATATAATATTTTTGAAAACTCCAACTTCATATCTACTGTATTGTCTTGCAATCAGTTAAAGGAACTGTATGGATAACTGTGAATAGTGAAATTTTCATTCCAACATTTTACGAACATGTCTTTGTTTCAAACTTTAATGAATAGTAAAAATACAATTACATAGTCATTGCTTAATACGAACTATGGGAAAAAAGCCCTGAATTGACACCAAAATGTAATCTCTGGCAATAACAAATGATATTGTATGAAATGGCATCAGGATATCTTCCCATACACTAGACCATAAAAAATAATTAAAAGAGAAATGTAATTGATTGAAACAAATTTCATGAAATACGTGTACCTCTTGAAATGAAACCTCAGTGAATTACCAAAGGGAGACATACATTAATCAGCGGTGCTCACAATGAGTAGCCACTCCCCTTATGAATATAGCTCAGGTCTCGATTCAGACATAGCCGAACTTTAAACAAGCCTGAACAAGTTAGAAGCAACTGTTTGCTTAAACTTAGGAAGGACTGAAATAATAATTATGAGTCTTTACTTAAGGAAGCCTATGGAAAAACAAAAACACCAGAGCCCAATCTTCTGATTTTAATGTCCAATTATAACTCTGTTATTACCCAATAATAGCTTTAAAACTGTAAATGTTGATGATTTCATTAAATCAAATTTAGATATGTCACTTTGTATTTACCAAGAATCACACCTTTGTTAAATAATAATCCTCCTTTCTTTTCCTTCCATGCATATGCTGCATACAGACCTTGCAAAAAATGCACGCCTTGTTCTTCTATTTTCATGTTTCTTTCATGGCTTGATCCAGTAAGAGCTGGACATAGACGATTCCTGTACTCAGACATGTCACGGCTTTAATTTTGCCCTAGTTATTGCAATATTTTATAAAATTTACTTGATATTTTTGTCTCCTAATAACCATGCTGGGCATTCTTGAAAAGCTGAAGCTGGATTTTGGCACAGCCCGTATTTGAAAGCAACACATGGATAGAAGGTCTAAAGCAGAATGGAGTTATTTTGTCTCTACTCATGAGTCAAGAGCTCTGATTGCAATCAATGTGGCAAGTGTCATTGAAATGTACTCATGCGTGAGTGAGAGCCTGTAGGCTTTGGTGCAGGTCCTCGGGCACTGTATGGCTTTCCATCCAGCTTCATGATAGGATGTGCTAACAGAACAAATCAAGTAAGAGCCACACTCTCTAAGCTGTGCTGAATTATCTCTACTCTACTGGCCTCCTTGGTTTTATTCCTATTAGACATGGGCAGTAAGTGACCCTAAAGTCTTAGTCTAAACTGAAATTTATTATTTCAATCATATCAAATATAATATTATTTTCTCCTGTAAGTTCTCTCGCATTAGTTGATATATAGGCAAAGCTTGTGACACTATCTGCTATATTTTAAATTCTCAGGTAATATAAAAACTAAACTAAATATTTATGAGTTCCCAGTGAAAAATGAGAAAGGCCAGGCAGAGAGCTACAGAGCAGTATCACTGATTTTAAACCGACGATAGCAACAGTAACACACATTTTTCCTTATACAAGTATTTGTGTTCCAAGTTATGGTCCAAATATTATTTCCATTATAAATGTCAATCAATATTTAGGGAGTTAACCCTTCTCTAATCAAAGTCCTTGGTACTGATATTTTTATTGCATTAATTTCAGTGGAACAAAAATAGAACCTGTCTCATAGGAATAAAAAATGCCTCTATACTGGAAATTATTCCACTGCTTCCCACTTCAAAAGCAAAACTTAATTTTCTATTTATAGAGTCAATTACATTTTCTGTGTCTTAGGATAGATTTCTGTAAGCTGGCCTTTGTCTTTCACTGAAAATCATTTTCTCAAAGCTGCTAGATGACTATTAAGGACTAGAGAGAATAGTGTACATCAAAATATTAGGAAAAATAATCAAATTCAATGTTCTGATAAAGAGTGGGTAAAATTGGAAAAGACGACAGCCGCCACAGATACTTATAGTGGATTTTAGAAATGGTATTTAGAAGACAGCTTTCTCAGTGCTTCTCAGGACTACAAGAGTCTTTCTTAAAGTGTGTTTTATAGATGTAATTGAGACAGATAGGACATGGACACTGCATCTACTAAGTCTCAAATTGTCATTAGTAATAGAAGCTCAGGTGCTTTACATTTACCATACTAAGCATCCATACCATACAACTGATAGAGACTATTTTTTACACTGCAATAGTCCAGCTGTGGACTACTGAAATGAAATTTTTTCTTTCAAATCATTCTGGTTTAGAATATTTTCTGGGCAGTGTTCATTTCACAGGACTTTCTTGTTTTTCTTGTTTTATAGAACATATATTGAAATCCAGGAACAGAAAAAAATTTAATCTTTTCATGGTAAATTTTCCATTATATTTTAAAATTATGCTTACAAATCGGCAATTCATTTAACAAGTGCATTGAGTATCAGGTATTTATATTTCTGTAGTAGAGCCTGTAGTGAAACATTCACTAGAAGTGCAAATATTGGTGGCACAAGGTACAAACAGTGATTCAAAGAGTTCCAAAGCTAGGCTGAAGCAAACTGAAACGAGAAGTGGGGCTGTCACATATACATTTCATAAAAAGCTGAATTTCTGGGTTTTACTCCAAGTTGAAATTAAAAAAAAAAAAA
>VYZV01003386.1:7660-18010 GCA_013401275.1 Pandion haliaetus | reverse complement strand
GCATATGGACCCTGGCCCAATAATTCATTCACCCAATGTTAATTCCGTTAGTAAGATTATCCATAACTTGTAAAGTAACACCATCTCAGTATTCCGAGTCCCAAACCGTGAATTGCACTGCTGTAAGGATCAGCCTTAATAATGAGCGCCAGTCAAAAGGAGTCATTGTATATGATTCAGCGATAGTGTTTATCAAGTTCATAGTATAAGATGCATGCAGTCCGTAATCTGTCATAGATTTACACAATTCTTTAACTAATTCATATGGTAAACGTTCATGCTGTGCCGGCCGGTTTGGTCGATAAACAACCGGCATAGCTTGTATCATTTGTACATCACCGTGTTGGAGTGCCTTCCATCTACAATCGGACAACATCCCTTGGTAATCCTCTGCATCTGCCTCTAAAGTAGGGGGCTTATAAGGTGGAGCCGTAGGTACGCAAGGAACAAAGGGATGGGGTTTAATAGTCGAAGATCGTGAGAGAGTTCTAAGTCTTTGTTGCTGCAAAATCTCCTCAGAAGTAGGGGCTGCTGAGGCCATAGACTTAACAGGCGTAAGCGGTGGATACAAATCAGGCTCAGTATTGGGATCAACAGGACCTGGATCAAAGGGATCTTCTGGTTCATTGCCTCCCAAACCTAGGTCCTGAGATGGATCCTCTACTCCTGAAACTTCAGCATACTCCAGCTCCTCCCCAAGCTTCGGGGGACGCACCCCAAAAGAAGACTCATTATGAGCACCCTTTTCCATTCCTGCTACGGCTTCCTGTAGGACCTGTTCGGCGGGATGTAGTGTCCTAATTGCAGTATACACCACCCGCCATGTCACTAACACGCCTTCAGGTAAGGAGAGGTGTAAAGTGTCCCGGGTTTGTAATTCCTCTCCCACCTTCTGCCATAACGTCAGATCCTAAGACCCTCCATCGGGGAACCAGGGGCAGTGATCACGAATCCACACTAACAGTCGCACTAGCTGAACAGGGGATACTTTAAACCCTTGTTCTTTCAAGATGCGCTGCAGAATTTCAAGATGCAGTTTCTGTTCTTTCGTAGCAGACTGGCCCATGTCTGATTACTATCTGCGGTTGCTCACCTGTCCGTCCTGCGAACGGTGATGTATCTTTTCAATAGCAGAGCTCTGAACGCAGCCTGTCCTCCATCCAGCCATGGGTACACCACCGGTAGTCTGCTGCTGTCTCACGCTTCAAGTTCCACCTGGTCGGGCGCCATTTGTGGTGTATGCAAAGGCACGGACTCCAGCTACTGCAAGCACAAAATCATTTAATACCCTGATTACAACAACTTATGTAGACATCCTACCCATTTCCCATGACCTAAGCGATAGCTGTTAAAAACAAGAGCTAGAGTCCAAAGCGTATATTTTTATCGTTGAGCAGGTGGCTTGGACATAGTTCTCCTTTATCAGTCACGTGGATTACTTGGCCGATGCTTGTGTTCTTCGCCAGTTCCTCCTCACTCTTTCTATCCCACCACCTGCGTTCTTATCTGCCAAGTCCGGGTCATTGTTTTCTTAGCTATATGTTCTGTCCTGCACATGAAGGATTGTCTCCATGAATCTTCCACAGTAAAGCATTACATACATTTTCTTTTAAGTTTATACTGTTTTGCATAACTGATTTCTAGTATCTCGTTAGTTTTAACAAACCTGTGTTTCAGTTTTGCATATCTTTGGACTGCCACAATAACACATATTCTTCTAAGGTTAATGCTTATTTTTATCTTTCAAGGGATATTTAACAAGTTTATTTCCCTTTCATGTAATAATTAAAATTATCTCTCTGGGCCATTTTTATTTACACATATTAGATGAAGTTTGAATAATTTCCTCTAATCCTTTTTTTATCAAGTGTCTCTTGAGGGAGTTGCAATTTAAAATATCTAGAGACGAACATTGTTGTATTGCTTTCCACACATTTCAATACTGTGGTAGTTCTCAGTGTGTGAATTTGCACCAACCCTGCTGATGTTAGAAGTGTCAACACTTGGACGGAGAAATCTGTGTTCAACCCTATCCCTTCCAGTAGATGTCATCGTGACAATGGAGAATACTGCTGGGGATACTGGTGATGAGACCTCCTGTGCCAAGGCAGGAAAAAAGCTCTGCTGTAATAGACTTTGTTTCTGTCAAAACAAGGTAGTTCTCTCAATGCTTAGCATTTATAGAGAGCTTTTCATTTCTATAATGCTTTGAAAAACATGGTGACTTAAAACACAGTCACCAGTCAGGTCACACAGGGCTGTGGTCCATGGCAGTGGTGTCTATAGGCTCTGAAGGTGGGCATAAATATAGATATATATGGGCAGACATGGATGTGCAATACTCAATTTATCATCTGCTTCCCCCCACCCCCAACTATATAGTTTCATTTGTATGACACCCCTTGCTCAAAGCCATCGCATTCTTCCTGTTATACTTCCCCCCCTCCCCCACCTCACCCCCTCCAATCCTCTTTAGAAGTAATTTCTCCAAAGGAAAACTCAAATCTTCCTACTTCATTTTTACCAATAGTGAATCTCTCCACACCCATCAGTACCTGAGCTGCTGGGCATCCAGTCAGTTTTAAGGTTCATGGCTGCCTGAGTGAGCAATGGTTATTGAGTGGTGAGTAAGTCCACAACTCTATATTATCACTAGGTATAATTTTAGTCTCTCGGGCAGAGAACAAATCCCTAGAAAAGGTGAGAGGCAAGTCAGCCACTAGCAGTTTTACATGCACAAGGGCTGCAATGCTACAACATACGCATCTACAAATGAATTTGAAAAACATGTTTTGAAAATATGTTTAGCTATTGTTAAAAAGCTGATCTGAGTTTCTCAGGCAAGATCATGAAGTTCTAGCTTCGAAAAAAAAAAAATCAGACACCTTTTACCACCTTGGAAGTCCCAACAGTTTTGATCAAATATGTGATACATATATAGTGTGTGTTGTCCCTTTTTAATTTCAGCCAGTGCTACACCTGTGTTCTTCATGACAGAATGGTAATATGTAAGATGTCATCAGACAAAATAGAGCACAAGCTGAGCCAAGTGAAGTAAGAAAGCTGCTGAGCTGAAACGTAACTTTCTAAAAATCAACAGGGTACAGCTATATCAAATAAGTCCATAATTTGAATGTTCTCTTTTGTCTAGATAATAGCCCTATAAATAATAAGTTTTTCTTCTTTAAAATCTCAGGCGTTGGGGAAGTAAATAGCAAGAAAGCAGAGCACTAATGGCTGATTAACTTGAGAGTCTGCTTCTCCTCCTTAGTCCAGTCTTTGAGACTGAAGCAAGTCTCTGCAATCAACATTATAAATTCTAGGGAAAATGGCCAAATCATTAGACCAAATTTGTGACCTCCCACACTAAGAGGAAAGCAACTCTTACTGGCAAGATTTTCTTCATTGTTCACATTCTTAAAAAAATCGTTGGCTGGAATATGTCCTTGACCAAGTGGAAAGGCTCTCTGCTGGCAGGAAAACAAAATATCTAATCAAAACAAAGCAAATGATGCTCTTGACAGAGCAAGACAGAGCAAGAACAGACATCTGTCTGGCTGTTCTGAGTAAGCAAAACCACCTCAGATAAAGTATCAGAAAAGCCCCATAAAATTCTATTAAAATAAATGCGGTAATGAGAGGAGTGCAAAGAATGCACTTGTTTGTGAGTTATCAGCTCATCTGGGAACAGTCAAAGTAGTATAGCACCTGGGAAAAAAAACATGTCTTCAGAAAATTTAGGGTGTTTTATTATCAAAGTTAATAATGAAAACAAACTGTAAAAAAACCACACAGTAACATTTTAAGAACTGGGAAGATACAGCTATCAACTATAAAAGCAGGAGACAAGCTTAGCTATAATCTATCAGAAAAGGTAACAAATATAACTGCTTTCTTCACGTTTGCTCTGGATTTTGCTTCAGATATGTGAGTTTTTGTTACACATACATTCCTATTTAAGAATATTTATGTTCCTATTAACAATGTTCCTATACTATTTCATAACACTGTAATTTAGCACTCTGAGCTTCACTTAAGTCTTAAAATATTCAGTCTGTAACTCATTACTTTGAGAGGAGAGTGTAAGCATGGCTGATAAAAGCCCAGAAGCCCAGAAGATAATCATGAAGTGGTATCACTCAGCGCTCTGTATCTGTCTTAAAGCAGGGTCAAATACACCTAAACTGTCCTTAAAAAAAGTGAGCTGATGGTAACTGCACATTTTCTTCCAGTGATCTGCTCCAGTTGCAGTGCTATCTGTACAGTTAGAGCAGGACTTCCTAATGCCTACCTTCTGTCTCCCTTGCAGCTGAGCCCTGTAAATTTGTCAGCCTATCTGCTTTAAAATAAACATTACCCTCTCTCAGGGTTATGAAACTTAGTAATGTAGCTGAAGCCTTAACTTTCCCTGGGGGAATTGCTTGAAATGTGGAATCTTCAGACTGGTCCTGCTTCTTATACCCTGGAAGAACTGCGGCTGGGAGTAGGATGGGGCCACGGTAGTTGAGTTGGGTCAGTCCAAAAAGATGTTGCTGTACAGACACGCTGATGCTGCTTTTCAGGGCTGCTTCCACCAGTTCTGTATGGAGCCAACCACAGTACACGTGCTAAGGGCTTACTAATACAGGCCGGGTGTCAGGGTGTCCAAGCAGGACATCAAGCTTCTTCTCTGGGCTAGCAGAAGACACATGCACTTTGTAGGCTTGGATCTAGCACCCTGGTTTTGGGGGCTAATGGGATTACATCAGAAGGGTGGGCTTCCATTATAAAAGCGTGCGTGCGTGCCTCTAGGTCTTGTGATTCAAAGCAAAAGCTGACAAGCATGACCCAAGTGTAAGCAGTAATGAAATGTCAGCCGGTAGCTCTGAGCCCAACCGCACCCTCTTCATCAGCTAACCATATGCCGAGGGAGGAAGTGGTGAGCGCAACCGGGCCAGCCTCATGCGCACCAAGCACCACCCGGGCTGCTGAGCGGCTCTGCCCTGGCCCCCGCCGCTGCCCCAGGGGGACAGGGCTCCTCATGGGGAACCCCTGGGTCCCTTGGGAGGCAGGGTGGGACATGGGTTGGTTTGCTTGCTGGGAGATAACTCATGACTGCAAGCAAGTCCTGAAAAGAACATGCAGCTCTTGGGCTGGTCAGGGTGTCTGACAGCCCTTGTAAACGGAGCTGTTCATTTTCTATAGTACAACAGCAAGGCAATAAATATAGGCACTCAAAATACTGTCAATGTGCCCAGGCACACGTGGGCTGGTAGAGGAATCTTCTATAGGAATAACAATTAGTGAACATCTGATGAACCATGTAAATGTAAAAATCCTTGGATTGTGTAATTTTTTTCTCATCTTTCTCCCTTTTACTTTCACAACATCCCCACCAGCCCTCCTTGCTCCTCTTTCTTTATACAGTGAGGAGGAACCCACAGTCAGGCACCACAAACAGTTGTGGTTAGGGAGAGAAAATACAGCTCAGCTGTGACAATTCAAATAGCTGCGATACTTTAATTGAGCTGCTAATACCAATGTAGGGATGTTGCATAAAAGGGCTGGTGGTTAGCAGTATTTCTTGTATTTTACTGAGTGGGGGGGTGATGTGGGACTCACAGGTGGTGCAGTGTGATGCTGTGGTGGATCCTTGTCACCTTCTTCCAGCTTCCCCCTCTCAAATACAGCCTTTCTTGCTCTCATTTCTGTCGTGATGCTGTGTGCTTGGTTGTACCTTTCATGAGAGCAGTCTCCACACAGTTCATCCTCTTCCCTTCCCTTACCTTGAGGGCTTGTTTCTGGGATTCTGGATTACATGGGCTTTGATGCAATGCTTGTGCCTTTCCACTCAAACAATTAATCTTGTGAATTGCTGCGCTTACAAAGCTACATGTGTGCTTTTAACCTCTGCTTTTAAAGTGTGAGGAAGAAGTAGTAATGGATTCCTAGCTCTCATGTAGTAAGGATAGTTTATGCATTTTTTATGTTTATTAAGATTTGGTTGCTATGTCTTTTAAATTTTACCTTGCATTATTGGTACTGTAAGAAAAAGTTTTTCCTGTTATTAAATCCTCATAGTAGCTTCTCCTTAAAATTTAATCAAAATCAGGTGCTTTTACATTTTATTTTCTAGTGTTGTAAGCATCATTCTTTAGTGCAAAATACTGATATGGAACATATTGTTTAGAGAACTGGCCTTCAACAGCAAGTCAAACTTGGTTTTAAATTTATGTGAATTTAAACTTCTGGAAAGCCTTTGAATAGTAAAATAAATTAACTATTTTATTTTTGATTCTACTGTAGTGTTTTTGTAATAAATATTTCTTTGCTATATTATCAAATCAAGGCATAGTAGCATTATGCTTTTGTGTAAGTTTTGCCAAGAAAAACCTAAGTAAGGAGACCTAAGGATAACTCCAGGTCAGTAAAAAGCGTAAGATGAAAGCTCTCTTTATTGAGAACAAATAAGACTTATCAGAAATTGTAAAGTAAAGGAAATGTTTTTTTTTACAGCTCTATGCTGATGTATGATTTTTTTAAAATCTGAAGTTCTGTTAAAAGGACTTTATTCAATCAATTGACCAACAAAATGTTTATAGAGGCCTTCTTTCTTGAACATTTTCCTTTTGAGTGTTTTGTGATAATATGAGAAATCTGAGACTGTGGGATCTTCAGTGTTTCAGAGTCAAACAGATGTTAGCAATTTTTCACTTTCCTGGAAGCTCTGGTAAAGAGCTTTCTGCTAGAGCAATTTTCTGTCAAAACATGGATTTGATAAAATGCAACTTTTTGTAGGAAGATACCGGTTTCATTTACGTTTTCAAGAGAAAGCTATCAAAATATTTTATCTGTGGTTGACATAGGATATTAAGAGGAAAACCGTAAGTCAAAACTAAACATCTGATACTGTCAAAATTTTTTTGGTCAGTTGTTTCAGAGCTCCCAAAATAAAAATTGCAGAATTTGTGTTTTTACAGAAAGTGTTGACTTCTTATTTCTATTTGAAAGGGAATTTCAGAATATCTGGGTCTTTCCCTAGGTCAGCATGATTTTCTTAGAGATTTTTTTTTTTCCTGACTTTTTACATGCTTTGGTTACTGAAACTGTTTTCATGGAGGATGTCAGACCAGCAGTCTCCAGAGCCCTCTGCACTTGATACAAAGCTCTTGGAACTCTGCTGACTTGAAGAATGACTCAATGCTTCCCAATTAGTGGAGTTATCAAAGGCTCTGTAAAAAAGCAATGTGAGTTCTGGGCATCTTTGAAAATGCTAGCTGAATTTCTAATCAAGACTACAGACCACTCTTAATTCTGCAGAGGGCATTCCTCCATTCTAACTGAAACAGAAGGGCTGCTCCACAGTGGTGCTACCGTCCATCTAGCAGCATGGTCACAACCCACCTGGCCCAGGGTGGCACTGGGACAGAGAGCCAACAAAATGTCACTTCTGGAGTTCCGTCTCTCTCTCTAAACAGTGCCCTGCTTGGTGTCTTAGAGGCTGCGGATTTGGTATGAGATCAGATGACTGGAAATAACTGCTATTTTTTTCCCAGGGTCCAGATGTACTATCTTTTAAAAATGGTCTGTGTGTGAATTGAGCCTTAAGAACGTGGTCATATGACAGAGATTAGAGTTGTTAGGTTTATTTATCAAGGATTTCTATTTTTAAAGAAGCTTACAACTCCATTATAGTTTCCAATCTAAATATAAGAACTTACAATGAAAAGGTGCAGATCAAAAATAATGAAGCAGCAGAAGCTGTATGTTCCTGAGCAATAAGAATGTTTTATGAAATCTGAAGGAAATTTCTTCTTGGAAATACTGTTTCTGAAACAACACTGAGCAGCCCTGACTGCTGGGGAAGTGGAACAAAAGTTCTGATTCTTTATAGCCCTCCTCTTAGAGGGCAATTTGAAATGGATTGCTAATGGCAAAAAACTCTGCCATAAACACAAGGCTAAAAGGCAGTAAGTGATGTGCATGTCTATGCACAAAAGTATAAACACAGTAAAAAAACCCATATTGCATATGGTTTTGTGCATTTAGAATATTTAAGGCTAATGTGGTAAGAGTGCCTGAAACACTAAAATAATTTAGGAGCTATTCAAATCTGTGGAAGTAATATAAGTCGAACTATTTTCTTTTGATAGTGTGACCTGACATTGCAGAACTGTTAATGTATGTCATATGCTGCATGTGAAGAATTTGCCTGCCTTTTGTTTGTGGATGATTCATTACTTTTACTAATTACTAGAGTCATAACACAGTAGTAACAGTAAAATTAATAGCTAATGACAGTATGATCTCAGTACATCTCTTCGCAATTATCAGGGTCACTTAGCATGCCATCTGTGTCACAAGCCACATCAGTACCCAGTCTCCTTCCTGACACTGTATGTATTCTGGGTCTGAGGATGCAGGCTAAAAAACTCCTCCTGCATGGCTGTATCTTTGCTCCCATCACTTGTTCTTTGGTCCATGCTGCTTTCAGAACCACAGGACTGAGCGGTAAACCAGCTCGGGGAATAGAATTGTGTTTAAAAAACTTGTTTTTTCTACTTGGTTCTCTTCAAACTGAACTGATTTGGTGTTTTGTGTAACTGTTGGGTCACAAAAAACAGAAGGGTCTCAGGAATAGCTACAGGCAGCAGGTGGAAAGACATTATTATGAGAGCTGCGTATGCCTGCACTGTTGTTGGCAGAAATAGTGGTGCAAATGCAGAGCAACTCAGATAAAGAGCTTAAAAAAACCCTAGACCATTAAGTACTCTGGCTGTGATTCAGAAATCTTTTCCTTCTAATGTAGAAATTTATTATCTCGCTCATAAAGTTCCACTTGGTTGTTCCTAAGATTATGGCATTTAATTGTCCCTCTTCACCTTAGTAAAATAATAAAGCCCTTTTACACCTCTGTTAGAACTAATGTCATCTTTCTTTTCCTGAAAACAGACCTGTTCCATCCAGTGGCATAGAAATTGTTGCCAGAATTAATTTAGACCATAACACAGTGGGAGTATTCTAAAGACAAATGGCTTAGTAAGAAAGACGCTTATATTCTGGAAGTGGGTTTTATGTATTATAATTTGTATTATAAAAGATCCTTGAAAATAATGCATACATTTTATTGTCAATAAATTAAAATGATATACTAGATACCTATGAAAATTAATGTTACAAGAGCACAAGTCTAGATACGGCTCAGATAGAAAGATACTGATGTGCATATACAGGATGGCCAGGAAATCTTGAAGAAAAGCTTGAACCTGCCATTTTCTCATGTTCAAGGCTCCAGGGAAGTCAGTAAACTTTTGTGTGAACACATTATCTACCTGTACAGCGTCATTTAGGAAATTAAGACTGGTAAGGCATAGAAGAGCATGGCTTTTAAATGAATAATTGTATGGGACAACGCTTTGTGACATTAAGTGTTGGTGGAACTAATGCAGGCTCTGTCATTACATGGTATTTGACACTGACCAAATCACAACCTCCTTGCCTCAGTTTCACCACACAGCAATTAGATTACTGATTAATTTAATCTTTATTAATCCTGAAGATTACCATAAGCATGTACTTCTGAGGATTAAAACTTAATTCTCAAAGCATACTTGCAAAGAAACACTGGTCGTAACAAAAAATGTAAACGGAACTTCAATTAAAAACAAAAAGTAGCTAATTATGCAGTATTCAATTTCATTTCAAGATCATTCTTTGGAACAATCCAAGGATGAAGTCAGTAGAAAAAAACCTGCCAAAAAAAAGAAAAGTAATTGAAACGGCCTTAGAGTGCTGTGGAATGAGACTTGCCCACAATTGCTCCACTTTGGGAAGGCTGATAAGAATCCAGTATCTAAATAATAATAAAGACACGCCTGATAAAAATTAAGAGGCATTCAATTATGAGGCATTCTCATTAAGGTGCCTGGAAACATCCCTTGCGGAGCTGTCAGCCGGTGTAATCGTCTCTTTGTTAGGGCTGGGGAAGTTAAAGACTTTATTTTGCTTGATACTCTCATTAGTCAGCCTATCGCCAGCTCTATTTTTATTTCTAAGCGACNNNTTTTTTCTAAGCGACGGTAGCCGGGGGGATGGGGGAGGGGGGGGGGCTGTGTGTTTTCGGACATCGGTAAAACACAGGCATCGGGTGCCGGCTCCCTCAGACCCATCCCGAGCGCTGCCGCTGCGTGTTTTGTTCTGCGTGACAGCTCCCACCCGCGCTCGCAGGGCAGTTTCGAGAGCGGGCGCTTCCCGCTGCCAGGGAGGGGGCACCCTCCCCTCGGGGCACGACCCTCCCCAGCGCCCCGGGGCTCCGCTTCAGCTTCCCCCCCCGGCGGGGCCAGCGCCCCGGGGCTCCGCTTCAGCTTCCCC
>VYZV01003385.1:34228-53310 GCA_013401275.1 Pandion haliaetus | reverse complement strand
GGATTTTAAGTAATTTTTGTTTGAAAGTGAAAAATCAACATCTTCCTGATCTATTTGAGACTACGGTTAAATATATATATATGTTGATTCATGTTGAAAAACAGCACTATACATCTACATGCCTGTGTTTATATGTGTGAGAAAAAGGAAGATAAAAGGGAGAGAGAAAATACTGAGGAGACTGCTTTCATAAATTTATACAGTTGCCCTTGAAAACAAAGGCTCAGCTATTCTTCAGATCTTTTAACTGTGTCTTATGAATAGGTATTACCTAGCCTATCAGTTTTGCTACGTCCATCCAGTTTATTTTATTTTTCCTTATATGTTAGGTACAGTCTAGTAAATGAAAATATTCTTGCGGTACCAATTTAAGCCCTCAATAGGCATTTCCTTTGGCACAGTGGTTCTAATGGCCATGTGAATTCTGTGGTCTCTCAGGGAAACCAGATGTGACCCCTAGCTTTCATTGAAATGTGTTGTACAGTGTAGTGAAACCCACCCAAATAAGTCAACATGATGCCTCAGAAAAAATGAAGTCACAAAAAGGCAAACATAATGCCATTTTTAAGAACACTGTTTTTATTGTACAGGATTTGCAATACTTAATAAGCTTATTCACACACCCTGCTTCTGGTAGCATTTGACTTTCAGAGGAATCCTCTGGGTTCCTGTAGTAGGAACTTTGGACTTTAGACAGTGCTTTGGTCTGTGTGGTAACACTGTGAAGCAAATAAGGTCAATGAATGACTTCAGCTGAGAAGTGGAGATCAAGGCACTATCTGCTTGTTTAAAGATTGTAGGAAAAACACTTCTGGAAGTCTGAAACAAGAAAGGAGCTGGACATTATTTGCTTTGAGAGCTGTCAGGATCTTTTCCTGTCTTTCCTTTCTCTTACATTGTTTTTGCCTGAGTTGCCAGTTGGATGAGTGGGGTAATTAAGAGTGACACGGAGCCCATGAAAGTATCCAAGTCCTGGTTAGAATCTGCTGCTGTTTGTGTTGTGGAGAGAGGATACAGTTAGGCATGGAAAGTTATTTCCTGCACTTAATATCTGATCAGTTATTTGAAATGTAAACATGAATGGAGGAATAACAACTGTTAGAAATAAATATATCAGAAGACAATGGTTCTCCTTCTAGTTTGGCAACCAGCTGCTATTCTTAGAAGTCTCCAAGGTGAAAAAATCCTAATAAATACATTTACAATACTTAACCTTGGGGGTACATGGGGTTTGAAAATTCTCTATAAACACAGAAAATAATGGAAATGATAGGATTACTAGCATCTACAACTTTGTGAGCTTATTCAGTTTCAAGTGCTGTCCAGATCCTTGTAAATGGCTCATCCTTTGAAATATCACTAAACTTTATGGCATCAGCCACAACTTTTGGCATTCTCTGTTGAAAAATAAAGATATGAGTTACATGAAAGCCCATGGCAAGAAATCCAGAAGGAAAGATCCTTATTCAGCTCTTAATGAAAACTAGTGGAAAACTGTGTGACATTTGTTTCACTGGCATTGGATGTTCAGCCACGAACTAGTCACCGTGAACTTTTTTCAGTAGATGTGGGAAATATGCACCTTTAAAGTGATTAATCTGATCTATCTTAGACGTTTATTTTAGGATATGATTAATTGCTCTCATAAGCTTTCTCTCTAATGAATTGTAAGGGAGTTCAGTCTGTTAGGTATTTTGAGCTCATTGAGAGGAACCTGACCCAAATCAGTCTTGTCAGAAAGGGAATTTGGAATCGACTTGATCCATTCCCTCTTAAAATCACATTAAGCATTATAGTATCACAGTAATACATAAAATAACACAGAATATATTATGTTCATCAATATGTAAACACTCTTGCTAATTCTTTGCTAATTCTGCAAATAAATCTGCATAATTCCTTGTTGATGTCAATGAACAAGTCTCTGGTTTCAGGATCAGAATGTTAAGCTCACATTAATTGCCTATCCTGTAGCTTATATACCTCATTTGTGGGATTGAATGAGATATTCTGATTATGTACTAAGATGATACTTGAGCTCAGAGATTGGCTGTGGTTTAGAGTTCACCAGTTCAGTAGAACAGCAATACTGGAAAATTCCATTATTCTCTTGCTGTGTGCTCTTGTGCTGTGTAATCTGTTTCTTGAATTGATTAAACTTCATCTTATACCAAGATGATTTTATTGTGCCTGTATAATTGTTCCTGAAATGCTGCTCCAATACCTAATTCCTCTAATGTTCAGAAAACGCCTTCTGATTTCCTGTAGAAGTTTATCCACATCCAGTTCTATGCATTTGTTCTTACACCAGCAATGGTCTTCAGTATAGAAAATTTTTATACTGCCCCACCAAGTTTACCTCTGTTGTGTATTAATAGAAAGCAAATGTATTGCCTATCAGTTTCCATTTTGCAAAGGCAAAAAAGCAAGTCCAAGTTCCCCTTGTAAGATAACTCTGCTTTCCCATGGTCATCTTTACAGCTCTTCTTTTCATCTTTCAGTTTGAATTCACCTTTCTGAACAGGGGAATTACCAGTACTCTATAGAATCCTGCCAGTTAAGCTTTGTCGTAATTTTGAACATCCTATCCGTTCTGGAAAGGATGTTTCAGCTGCATCTTTATTTGTTCTTTTCACTGCTGGCTAAGTAATTCTCCTGAAGTAATAGTCTAGGTTATTGGTAGAAGTTCTTGTTCATCTCTAGATGCAGGAACTTTCATTCCATTTTATATTTCATTCCATTACTATTGCAGTGGTCCCCCAGATCATTAATTTATTCATATTGAAACATTTGTTTTTAAACTTATATTTGTGATGCCTCTCACATACATCTCTGTCATCAGCAAATTTCATGAGTATGGCCTCAGCTTTTGTGGTAAGGTTAGTACCACATTCTTATGGACGATGAGATAATCTGTAGATAAATACAGGAAGAAGTCCATAATTTCTGATTGTTTATTAGCATTATAGCTAGCAAAGAGAGAACCTTCTCCATAAAATAGGAGCAAACCAGACATCCTTTCATTATAATCACATCCTACCAGTACATTTGTAGTTCAGTTACATTTCCTTTGTCCTGTGGCAGCACAGAGATTGCACTGGTGAAGCCATGACCCTGGAAGTGGTCATGGCACCCAAATACTGACTTCTGCAAGATAACTGTGATACTGATGGGTTCCTCTCCCCAAAGTAACTACTGTCCCACTTTCAGTGCCTGAATCATGCATCTGAATGGAGAATAAGCAGGAACATGATTCCTTACTGATCTCTATGTGAACTGGAGTACAGAGAGACCCAGACCAGTAACGTTAAAATCCAAGCGAGTGGGCCAGGATGGTTGTGGATGAGTAGTAGGAATCTACATAAACATGAAGATGGTCCACATAGCTAGCAAGTTAGGGCTGCAGTAAAGGATTTGTCAGATGCTCCACAGTTACTTCAGAGCAGAGCTTCACCTATGCATCACCTTTTCTCTGGGCAAAGTCACCATACTTTTGAGGAAGAATGCTTTCAAAATGGCTATCATTTGGACATTAATATGACAATGATTTGTAATAAAAATGTTTCTTAAGCATGCTAAGCATAAAACAAATTAAGTTTAACTTGCAGCAATGTAAAGCCCTGAGGCAGTCTAATTTTATTTCAGTTCTGAATGTGTCTTAAAGGTCTGTGGAGAGAGAGTATTCTCAGTTTATTGCCTGCCCCTTGGCAGAAAGTTTGGAGACAAAATTTGATCCTCTCATAACACTGAGGAAAGACTTGTAATCTCAAGTCAAGCAAAAGATCTGGAAGTATACTACAAAGAGACAAGAAACCCAGGATTTTAAAAGCTGACATCAGGAAGCAATAACACTGATACTTTGATCATTATTTCTCTTTCTGTTTTTGGTGAAACCCAAGATTATAAGTTGTCAGGGACTGAGAAGGGGGAAAAGAATTCTACAGTAAAAAAAGGGAGTCCTTCATATACAGAGAATGGTTCACTACTGCATAGTGCTGACTTTTTTTTTTCCTAGTAAAATCTGAATTCCTTGTGATACTTTGAACATGATTTATAATCAGGTAATATCAATAGTACTTGATTGTGATTATATAAAAGGATCTGGTGGCTTTAAATGTAAGTACAGAAAATCAATATTTGGGAAATTGTAAATCACCTGGCCAGAAGTCCTATTCAAACAATGGATTTATTCTTTAATAAAAAGTACCATGAACATGGGTGTCCAATTAATCCATGGAATTAATTTTAACAACATAAGTGAGTGCAATAGGACACAAAACCTGCGGACACAGAGCTACATGGAAGCTGCATAGTTGACATAAGGCTATCTCACTGCTGCTGACTCCACTCATCTGCTTCTGGAACTGGTGTGCAGGATTCTTACCTCATACAAGACAAAATCAAGTAACAAAATACAAAAGGGTTATGAAGGACTAGATTCTTCTTGATTTTGCTATTCCTATGGACTCTCTTTTCCTTGTGTGCCTCACTGGAAGAGTAAACCTTGTGTGCCTATAGAAGAGCAAACCAGAGGCACACCTGAGCCCCACAGACAGAACACCAAAAAGGCCAGTTAGTCCTGTGGCTACCCGAGATAACCACCCAGAGCTCACAAGGGGTATTTTTTGCTTCATATAGGTGTATGAGAGCTAGTCAAGTTTAGGCTTGGAGTTCCTCACATCAGGTCAGAAATACCTAAGTCTGTTTTTCTTCTGTCTTTTTCATTGCCCTTTATTAACTCTCTGTTAAATTTTCTTACCAGAGTTGTTCATCCCCATCACCTTTCCTTTGGCTAAGTCTCCTCTCAGACAACAGCATGATATATTCTGCTTACAGAAGTTTATGGAAATCTGTGGAAAAGCACTTAGCTCTTCAAATCTAATCCAATTTCTACTGAAACTTGAGGCACAACTCTAATAGATTTGGTGTAGCTGGGCACAGTGCAGACTTAGATAACTATACTTCATACCCTTGAAACAGACACAGACCGAAGTGGTAGAAGTGGTAGAAAACAGAGGTTTCCCCACTGGATAAAAGCAAATGGGTGTTTGGTTGCTACTGTATGGGGATTGAGATGCAATCAGATGGGGAGAAGAGGAAAGAATTGAGACCTACTCCAGGAAAGAGAAAGATGGGGGTGGGAGAAGGGAGATAAAAAACAAGAGTGGTGAAAGTACAGGGAAAAGAAAGACAATTATTGCAGAGGAGAATGAATAATACTGACAGCACTTCAAAGGTGCCTAGAACAGGTGGAATTGTGCCAACTGAACTTCATACAGTATAACAGTGTAAAGAGGAAATAGGTCCCTTAGAGATAATTAAGGACAGATGCACAGAGATCCTCCAGCTGCTGCTCACCACATCACTGATGCAAAGCAGATAGACCTTTATTTGGAGCAGCTGGTTATGACATGCTTAGAGCACCTTTGTGTCACAGGTGCAGATCAACTCTTGGCTTCGACTTCCTCCTCATGACTTTTGGGGACTATATAAAACATCCAAGCTTTGAAGTCATAGTTCATGATGAGACCAAAAATAACTTTATAGGATTATAACCTGTTAATGTATGATTGACTTTTGTTTTGGTTTTTTTAACTGTCTTCCACTGAATGACCACAGACATCAAGTGAGAAAGGAGGAGGAGGGAAGTGTGAACAAATAAAGAACAATTAAAGACATGTTATTGTATAAAAGAATTAAGTAAAGGGCAGCTTTAGGCAAGTTTTTATCTGCAGAATTATCAGCAGAGTGTATGGACTATGCAGCACTTAGAAGGAAGTAATTCAAGTAATTGTCCTTTAGAAATATCTGGTTTTGTTGTTTTATTGAATAACTGATGCAAACATCCTAGCTTAAATACTTGTTTAAAAAAAATTCCAGTTAACTAAATAATTTCCATTCTAGAATCAGATGCTCAAGCCAAGGTCCTTGTAAAGTAATTTCCCTGTCAGGAAGTCCTGAGCTAATCCTAATCATCAAACAGTATTGCAGTACTGAAAGCCTGGACAAGAGAATGCAACTTTGGAAGATGTTTCCTTCAACAAGTAGCTGAGAAACTGCCATGGAAATTTCTCATCTTGTTAAGTTTCCTTGACCCCATCTTTTCTTTCCAGATATCCTGTCATGTTTGCATGAAAAAAAAGAGGGCAAGGAAGTGAGTTCAATCACTTTACCCCACTGTGCATCTGCTAGGCTGCACCCTGCTCTGCACAAAACAAGACAGAGCTTGCGATTTTTCAAGACAAATCTGTTCTACCTGAGTCCACTCTTAAGCAGTGGGACGTTTGTCAATTAATGCCACTTAGCATCAGAACAAGGGGTTGGTCTTTGAAAGTTATTTATTTAGCAGTATGGTTATAACCTGTGCAATCAAGATTCACCCAGAGAAGGATGATGAAGATAAATATATCATAACAGAAAGACAGGACACGATCTTTTCTTGTATCATCTACCAGCCAAAGATAAACATAAAGTAATATATCTGACAGCACTCTTGTTTAAGACTCCTCCACTTTAAGCCCTTTCCCCACCAGCTGGGCTGAAACCTTTTTGAGGAGAGAGAACAGTCCATGTACTATATCAGTGAGGTAATTGAATTTAAAAGTAACAACTAGGAAAAAAAAAACCTTTTCCAGAAATCAGTGTTGTTCTTTTCTTTTTGGCCCTGATCCAATTAACAAACAGCAATTTCCCTTGGGTTTTTGCCTCTAATTCTAGAAGCAAGAGAGTGGATGCAAGAAAGGCCTTGGGATTCTTGCAGGGTTCACCTTCGAATTCCTCCAGTTATAAACTTAAGCTATTCAACTCCATTAATATGTCAAGTAGGCTGAGTGTCTGGTTAATGACAGCTACTGTGGCAAATTCCTTTGCTTTCTCAGTTTCTTCTTTTTAATCTGTATTATGCATGTAACTACTTGTGAAACCACAACTGAAAATGCTTAAATAGCTAACATATAACCTGGTCCTCCAAACGAATACTACATCCAAGTTGCCTATTCCCTGTTTAAGGGAGATTGGTGGATCCAAGATGCTATAAACTTTAAACACTTTTAATGGCCATTTACATAGCATTTAGCAACAGTTTACACAGCTATTGTGTCCCTAACGTCAAACCACGGGTCACTTTGTGACAACACAATGCCACAGCCTTGGAAGGAAGGAGAGAAAAAATGCTTTTTCACCTTCATGCAGTAGCTGCCTCCATACTAGCTCTGCAGCTACCTGGTGTATTTGTTGCAGTCAGCAGCAACTGGTACTTGTATCAGCCCAGAAGCAAAACTGTAAACCTCCAGGGATGCAGTTATACGAGACAGGCTGAGCCTGTGTAACAGCTTACTGCTGCGGAGAGGAACTGTCTTGTTTCCTCCTCAACAGCTCTTCTACTTGTTTCTCATTCTCATCTGCTTGCTCCTTCTCTCCTCTTGCACCAACTGTCAGGCAGCTCTGTCCCTTGGACTACAGGTTTTCAAGTAAATGGTATTTGCCTGGTTCCACACTCTGGCACTGAGACCAGCTGGTGAGGAAGAGCACCCTCCCCATCCATCGCACTCTTGAAACTGCCAGCGCTCGGTGGCTATACACAAGCTGCCTGTGGGGAATGGTTTCTGGTCCATGATCATTTTGCAGATGTTCCTAGGAACTGTTGGAATACAGGTAGTTAACATGGGCCAAAACCATACCGGGGTCATGATAACAATTTACTGTAGACAGCGTAAACAATCCAGTTCCAGTGGCTTGGAGTGTTTCCTGGTACTGTTTAATATATTATCATTGCTATAACTCAGGGAGCTGATTCCTCTCAGCGAACTAGCAGGAAACCAGCTTAACCAAAAAGGAAGAAGAAAAAGCCTTTTGCCACCAGCTTTTTAGGGATCAGATCACAGAGATGGGGTGAGGGTGAGGACAGAGTATACATCCAAGAACAGAGAGGGAGAGATGGAAAAGAAAATAAAGACAGACTTCTTCAGTATCAGTTTTGTGTGTCACGTCTCACTGTACCCTCCTTAACAGTATAATCAGAGATGTATACATTTAAATGTGCACAGAGGAGGATTCTTTGTCCTGCAGTGATGTTGACTAAAGAGATCTGCAGCATCTCACTGCCATTTCTCTGGAGGTTTCTACCCCTTTGGGTCTGCCATCTAATTTGAATTTGTAAGAAATTCCTCTCTCTTTTCAGTCAAAATGAGTCCTACGGTTAAGACTGTAAGCTAATCTAGTGCATTTTGCTTTAAATGGACTAGTGAGAGCTCGCACAAGCAGTTTAAATGCCAGATTGGAAGAGGTGATAGCATTCCGTAAGACAAGCAAAAGGAGATGACCCTCCTTTAACCTCTTTGTGTGACATATCTGCAACCAAAAGAGGGTGGTACGTGTATACAGCTTTCAGAAAAGTTTGTGCTCTTCACTCCAAGCCAACCGTTAGGTTAGGCGTTCAGCAGCAGTGCCGCTGCGTGAACATCGGCAGCCCCTTGCCCTGGGACTCAGAGGTTCAGCAGGGCTGAGGAAGGGCTGCGACATAATATTGCATACCTGCATAAAACCCGTTGTTTGGGGTTTTGTTGGGGTTGGTTGTGTTTTGGTTTGTTTTTTTTTTTCACCTTCCTCAGTTTTTTAGTCTAGCTAGGATCACGTGGGAAAGAAGGTCTCAAGTCAGAACTTCTCAGACTGGCATTGCTATTGTGCTGCAGGGTGATCCAAACACTCGTTTTAAGACTCTTCCCGGTTATAGATGCATTCCATGTTTTTTAAAATAAACTTTTCTGTCCTCATGCAAATATAACTACTAAAAACAAAAAAACACGTTGAAGTTCTCAGTAATCTGTGGAAACACTTCTTAAGGATAATTTTGTAGTGTTTACTGTTTAAAATTCCTTGCCAGTTAATTTATACTAGAAGCTCTGTCACTCCACGTCATGTTTAAGATTTCCTCCAGCACGTGAATATAAAGATTCTCACTCTATATCTAGTCTCCATTTTTTTCTCCTGTAACAGATTTTACAGATTTTATTCTTTTCGAAGTTGTTTGTTGTTTTTTTTTTCCTGACAGATTGCAGAATTTAGGCTAGTGAACTCATTTCTGCAATTCAGGAGTCTAGAGGCCTTGAGATTTGACAGTTTGGAATGAACCTGTGAAAAACATTTTGCTTAGCAAAGTAAGTCATGCAAGTCTTAACAGAATTAAAACAACCTTTCAGGCACACATGCTTGAGTGTCATTAAAGCAACATCCTCATGTCATTTTAAAGCAGCTTTTAATTTCCATTCTGAAGATCTGACTCCTCTGCCCTTACTTAACAAACTGTTTTAGTTCAAAGTTTACTAGTCATTGCTATTGCAATTAGAAGTTCTCCTGATTTGTAAATGTTTTGTGGCTTTTCGATTGTAAAACAGCAGGAAGCTTCCTTTATGTGCATATTCAAAAGATGAAGAATAATTTTTCCTTATGGAAAATGATCAAACAATTAAAAAAAAAGAGATGTTCAATGTTCATCCCATTTTCTATTGTAACTAATAGACTCTGGTTTAGGTTTATATTTTGCTGTTTTGACAAAACATTAAATGTCAGCTCTATTCATAGAGGTCTGAAGATAGATTAATATTCCTTGTTTCTTGTGAATTAATGGCAACCTAGTGCTTAAATAAAATAATTTCCTGAGATCGTCTCTGACTTCAATCTTGGAACTTCTTTTTTGAACTAACGTGTCTCTTAAAAAACAATCAAGCAGATCTGCAGATCTTGTGCTTTGGGAGCATTCTTTTTTAGTGGCTTCAGTTTTGAATAAGGTAATAAGCAGATATTTTATGCTACTTTTGTAAGTAATGCATCTGTAGAGGGTGGCACAGAAGCAGCGTGTTGGTGTTTAATGCAGTTTGACTAATTCCTTCCTAACTTTCATAGATCCATCAGCTTCCTTCCTCCATTGTCTAGTGTTAATTCTGTCGCTTTTTTGCTATTTTCATTACTTTTGCTTCCTTGGGTACATACCTAAGAAAATACTCAGCTGCAGAATGTGTATGGGTACACGTATCCTACCAGTGAGCAGCCTGAGTGGAAAGCAGTATTTTAGATGCTTTGCCTACGCTAGTAATGCAGTCACCCAAATACGCAGCTAGAACTTCCAGAGTACCTGTTATGGCTCCTGCTGCTGCTGCGGCTGAGTATGGGTGTAGCCCTGTCCCTGCCAGCTGGGGGGGCACTTCAGCGTCCTGAGAAAACGAGGGGACATAGCGAGAAAGCAGTGGGGAATGTCAGCAGTCCTCTGGTTTGGTGTCTCCTCTTTGAGGAACTTCAGTCTCTAATGGACCGGTTAGCACAGGTTTACTGTAGTATTACTTTGGAGCGAAGGGATTTTTGGAGGTGCCTGGGAGCTGGGTTGAAAAGGAACGGAGTTAACTGTAGACGTGATGGTAAAAAATAATTTCACTTTTGGAAGAAACGTGGAAGGAGGGAAGGAGGAAGTCCCCAGTCTTCCCTGAATGAGATTCTGAAGTCACTCGTATTCTAGTGGAATGATATAGTTAATCAAACGATTTGAAGTCATGACATTAAAACACTTTTACCTCATCGAAGTGGAATGTTTTAGCAATTTTAAAGGCATTTTCCTTTTCAAAATGTAAGGTAAGTCAACACGACCTTATTAAAAAATTCCATTCTGACAAAAAATGCTTTTAAAAATAACTCTTCAGTGAGGTTTCTAGGTCTGCAGTGAAAACAAGCTTTTAATATTCCTTTCCTTCTGGTCGGCTAGTAAAGCATCTGTTTCACAGAAGATGCTGTGCAAAATAAAGTAGAGTTGTCTCCGAGCCTGGTCCTAGGATCACTGTTTACCTGATGGATTTGGATAATAAAAGCGCTTAATGCTACGTGCTTAGCTTCCTAAATAGCGAAGATGCATGGATACTGTTATGCAAAGCAACCTCAGCGGACCACTTTGAATTGTTCGGGTTCAGTGACAAGAAGAAGCTGAGGGTCGTTAGTTTAAGGAATCACTCCTGCGGACTTCAAGTGACAGCAAAAAAAGAGAGAGTAAATAGTAGATAATGGCATGGGAAGCTTGGAGCCAAGGAGTCCCTCGGTGTGAAAGGCAGGGGAAAACAAGCCTCCCAAACTGAAGAGAATATGTATTATAGACGTACCTTAGAGGGATAGGCTATTCAGTCACCTACAAAAGAGACGGACAAGGTTGTGACAGGCAGATTATGTGGTGTTCGTGCGGGGTTTAAGGAAACAAGGCAGGAGGAAACGGAAGATGAATTTGTGAGTGTGGAAGTGATGTGCAAATTTATGAAGATCTTGCTTTGTTATGCTGATGATGCAAAGAGGGGATATTTTATTAGCATAATAAGATTCCTCAGAGAGAATCAAAGTGATTTAAATAACCATTAGTCCACTGAATTCCTATTTATATTCAAAAGCAGGAATCTAATCTAACTTTATTTCAAAACAGAATGTTTCAGACTTCTTAAAATATATGTGAATTGTAAAGCACCTGTTGTCCCACAAGTGAGGTCGTTTACCCGGTGTACGAAACGCCAATATACACACAGAGCAGAGGTATTTTATTCCAATTCATGTTTGTGCAAAGATGGGAGCTAGGTGGTAATCCACAAAGCCAGCACACCTCATGCCTAAATGAGCAAGCAATTTATACAGTTCAGTTATTTCAGTTATACATATTCAATTTCCAAAGTTCTTCCCCAAAACTGTTACTGGTAGTCGCTTATCTAGCACCGTTTCTATTGGGCTGAAGTTTCCCCGCTTCGAATTAAAGGTACAGTGTTCTTTTATTCTACAGCACATGCTCAAGGGGAGGTGGTAAGTCTTTTTGGTCTGGAATTGAGTTGGTGGTCGTGATCTTCCCCTGCTGCCTTTACCTTTCCTCCAGTTATCGAGGACTTTTTGCTGATTTCATGCCTATTAGCAATTATTCAACTTTTTGGGGCCTCCTAGGGTAGGATGTTCCCTTCTTATAAGTGTTTTAGTTCTTCAGGGGCAAAGCCGTGAGCAAGGTATGCCTCAGTTATAGACAGGGTATCTTGTTTCATAAGACCTTTGTGGTCTTCTTAAGGTGGCTTAAGTACATCACTTAAGTACATCACACCCATGTCCTCTTCCTCTGCAAAATGCACAACACAGGTGTATTCCACCAGAATTAATAACATCCCTCTGACTGGAAGTCTACCTTTCAGACATCTGCACAGAAAGAATGATACTTTAGCAAGGATTGGTGTTGTGACAGGCTTTTTATTAACCGTGTAGACAGAAGGGCACCTTTTATAACAAGCTGTGGAACAGCATTTATGGCTGGCCTTTCACTTGTTGGAAAAAGTCAGGCAAGATTTCAGATGTAGCTCATGTTTTAGGCAAAACCCATTAAGAATTTGGTTCTGACTCCTAAGGAAGCACAACATGATAATCTCAGCTAAGCTTTGCTCTGGATTTGTACTTACTACCTAAGCAGAATTTGGGCCATGCAAATCAGAAGCTAACTAGAATCAAAAGAAAAGCTTATATAGTTCCTTCTAAACCAAAATTTCAACCACAACACAAAGCTAGAGAAGAAATCTAAAAAAATAATGCCATGTCAGCAGTTATTGTATAACAACCATATAATGTATGGTGCTCAATTAAAGCTTAAGTTTATGAACATGTGCATGTTAATAGAATAACCTACTATTTCTGAAATCAAGTTGTGATTGTTTTCTTGTTCCCTCACCATCTAACTAGTGTATTTCCATCCCACCACTAAAGTATTTCAGTTTAAGGGGTTAATTTCTATCAGACAGGCAAGTTCCATTGGAATTTGATTCCATTTTCTGGCTTCTGGAAAATGAGCGTTTGGCAATATGTGTTAGTTTAAAACATTGGTCATAAACAAGAGTGGAATTTTAGATATGTCAGACCCCTGTTTGAAATGCAGTGTGCTTTTAGAAATACTGGAAAATACAGTTCAACAACCACTGGGACATGATTAATTTCAGTGAAAGATTTTCTTTGCTATGTTATCTTTCTGCATAACTATTGTTGAAATTCTAGAAGTATAATATCTTTAGGAAGATTGTTTAATTCCTGCATTACATGACACAAGCAGAACATAAGCAGCTCCAATTAAAATACCAATTGTTATTTAAAGGGCTTTAACTTAAAATGTAATAGGGGTTGCTTCTTTTTTTTTTCTAGCACATCTTCATCTCATGCAAAAAGCTGGTGGAACAGATCATCATAACTTGCTTTATTTACATAGTCTTTTATGGCATTTTGCATACATAATAGTGCATAATCAAGAGGTATAGTAAAACTTGAGCAGAATTCTGAGGATGAAAATGGGGAACCATAATGAGATGGCAAGGTCACAAGGAGCAGAGCAGCAGACAAATGGACAGATTTTAGTTGTGCTAGTCTACTTCTATTCCAGGTCTGACAATGAAAACAAAGATAGTTCTTTAAGTTTGTCTTCTAAGCGGTGAGAATGCATGGGGTGAAGTAGAAGGAGGGTTAACATATAGTCAGGAGATAAACTGAAGTGGTAGGAGTAGGTAAAAGGAGGAAAGATCATTGGGGAGAGGTTATATATCTGCTCCATGGCTGTGGCCCCCATCAGCAGCTTTCACCCTCCCAGCTGTCTATTAGAAAGAGACTGGATTTGCTCAGGTTTTGCATTATTCACCTTCTTTCCTCTGAGACCAAGATAGAATTTTGCCTCTGTGACAGATTAGCTGAGGCAGAAAGGTTGTTTTCTCTTCCCAGTTGAATGTCCATTTTGCAGGGAGGGAGTTTAGATTAATGTTCTGCCAATTTAGAAGTCACAGTTAATGTAGTCAAATGCATAGAGTTTCATTGTCCAACAGTCTGGAGCTGGGAATGGGTTAAAGGATAGCAGTTTTAGGGTGGTGGAAGACAGCAGCTATGAATCCTGATGACTGGACAGTGAGCTTTTCTACCAGTACTGTGACCAAGCTGGCAATCTGTGATGACAGAAATCTGCCACAGAGCATCACCAAATCATCATGGGGGAAAGGATGACTGTGTGCCAGGAACAGCCTGGGACCAAGGTGGAAGAGGGTTGCAGTAGAGCAATGAGGGTGAACAATCCCTGAAAGAGTAGTGATAAATTTTGTCTGATATGCTGCCCAGTATTTCTAAATGGGTTAATAAAATTGCAGGTTACTTAAATGGTTTTTTGTGCATCTTGCCTTTCCTCATGCAGGGATAAGATGGTATGCTTCACTTCTCACAGCCCATGCACAGAGAGATGTGAAGAAGCATCGTGTGCTATTCTGTTGCTTTCGGAATGACTGCTTAACTACTAGTGTAGAGGTTGGAGCACTGAGAGTGACTTAATTTGGTTAATGAAAGAAAGGACTTGGTCCCTGCTTTGCAAAATCATCTTTTGTAATCAAGCCTTCAAAAATGAGACTGAGAGTGACTCAAATTGTTCATATGCATTATCTAAACAAATGGGGTTACATCACTAAAATATAACTTGTGAAGATTTTTTTATCTGATTAAGGACAGTAATTTTGAGTGGATATACAAAACTAGATATTTTTCTCCAAGAACTCTTAAATTTGCAAATATGCTGGGTTTTCTTCCTGAAAAAAAATAAAGCCCAGTAGAATGTCCCCATTTTTAGTGTGTGTCTTTCTCTGCAATTTTCCTTTCATTTCCCTTTTTTTCCATCATTTTGTGTACCATCTTTGGCTGATGAGGAATGGGCTGCCTTTCATCTCCAGCGTGAACTTTGCAGCGGCGGGTTGCATTAGTGTGACCTGAAGGCTAATTTGCCATTAGGTGGATGACATGGTGAAACACCGTCTGGTTACTTGGAGCTGAAGGCGTTGCAGAGTACAGCAATGCTTCCTCATTAAACTCTACTTAAGGTACACCCACTAGGATAGTGCTCTATGTCAAGCAGCTTTTAGTAACATGTCTATTGGACACCTAAGAGTGTGTTTTTCCTATAAACCAAACATATTTAGGGAATTTGGCTGTTCGTATTATGATCTATTTTTCTAAAATGTAGAATTTCAGATGTGGTCAAAGGCGGTTGGTGCCTCTTAAAAGACCCTTCAGCTTTGAAATTTAGCTTTTGCTTACTAGAGTCTATACTTAACCTCAAAAACTAGTATCAAGCCCTCCCTGTCCCTTTTACCCCATGGCAAATATCTCTTATTTGTGAGAGATCCTCCACTCTTTCTTTGTGTTCTGGGTTGGGTTTGGTTTTTTTTTTGGGAGGGGGGGTTGGTTTTTAATTTGTAGTGGTTTTAAGACCTCAGATCTAAAACAAATTTCATAACATGCTAACTAAAATTGTAGTATGCTTGTTTACTGCATCTGTGATGGTATATAGCATTGGCTGTTTACATTCCTCTAGTTAACCTATGCTAATTCTTTTTGTTTCCTAGAGTTTAGGAAACCATAGCCCTATCCCTAATTAGGAAGCTGTAATTCCTAGAGTTTAGGAAGGGATGTCAGTATATATTAAATTTTGGCTCTGATCTCTTCCTACCATTATACTTGGTTCAAAATGGTCCACATTTAACAGTAAAGCTAGATTTGAACTAGCCACATTAAAAACAAAACAAGCCTTTGAAAAAGCACTTCATGGACTTCTGTTCCATATTGGGGTTATGGATTATCAACATAATTGCAAATTTCTAAATAAGGCAACTAGATGGCTAAACATATATTTTGGATGAAGTTATTTGTTTGTAAAGGTGAAAAATGTGTTTTGTAGGAGATGATAATGAGGTAATTTTTCAATCAGAAATTTTTTCATCTGAATTTATGAGTATTGCAAAGAAATAAAAAATATGCCAAAGTTACAGAAAGATTTTCACATGGAGATTAAAAAAAATCTCTTGGACAGATATGAGAAAAATAATCAAACAATTCTCATGAGGTACTTACTTAAATTCATCATCAGCATTACTCAGGATTTTATCAGTCTGCAGACCTCAGGTCTGTGAATGGAGCCAACTGGCATACATAATTCTAGTTGCTGGTACATGTATATTTAAAGACAGTGAATTAATTAAGTTGATAAGTAATGTTTGTGCCCTAGCAGCATTTCCTACTAGATATTTAACAAACACTTGATGAGATAAGAACAGGGATAAAATCTATCATCCAAAGAAAAAGCCTTTTCTTATCGCTGAAAAAACCCACACACCTAATATCCTAGTAGAGAAGTCATATTCTGCCTTGTAAGCTTCTTTTGCGTTTTTTTTTGTGTTCTTTTGTTATTTTATTTTAATGTGTTTACTGGGGTTTTTTTGTTGTTTGTTTTGGGGGGTGAGGGGGTTGGTCTGAAATCATAAAATCATGTAGCTAACTGTGATCAGGATTTTTTTTTTTGAAGGGGGGGAAATAGTAGACATACCTTCCATGAAACAAGTGTAGTGCTGCTTTAGCTTGGTTTATAAGGCTCATCTGAGGAAATAGCAGAGGATAAGAGATACACAGCTGGCTGTGGGAACCTAACATTCTTTTATCAGTGTATACAGTCAGGGCTGGAAGCCAAAGAGAAGAAATTTGCGGGGAAGGCCAATAACCTGCACTATCACATCTGAAAACTAGAGGTAAAGTTATAAGAAATAGCCTTTTGAAATAATGGTTTTCACTAAAATATTAATCTTGGATTTTGAGCAAAATACTATGGTTTTGTAAGAAACACATCAGAAAGGGATACTTAGTGAATCTGAAGCAAAACTGAACTTTCTGTAGCCATATTGAGGTTTTTGGATAGCACTTTCAATAGGTAAGTGGTTATCCCCCTCTACTCAGCACTCATAAGACCACATCTGTAGTACTGTATCCAGTTTGGTGCCCTGCAGTGCAGGAAAAACATTAATGAACTGAAGTGAGTTCTGTGGAGGGCCACCAGATGTTGGGGGCTGGAGTGTTTGCCCTGTGAAAGGAGGCTGAGGGATCAGGGCTGTTCAGCTTGGAGAAGAGATGGCTAGAGGGGACCTAATGGCAGCCCTGGTACCTACGGAGAAGTCAGCAGGTGATGGAGCCAGGCCCTTCACACGTGGCATAGTGGGAGGATGAGAGGCAGTGGAGATAACTTGAAACATGGGAGGTACAGGCTGGACGTTATGAGAACGTTTTTTCCCCCATGAGGACAATTGGGCAGTGGAGCAGGCTGCCCAGGGAGGTTGTGCTGTCTCTGTCCCTGGAGGTTTTCAAGATGTGACAGGACACAGCCCTAAGTAACATGGTCTAACCTCTGAGCTGCCCCTGCTTTGAGCAAGATGTTGGAATAGAGACTTCCTGAGGTCCTTTCCAATCTGAATTCTCCTGTGAATCTGTGAACTTGTGATGACCCTATCTCCATCACTGCAGAAAGAAGAAAAATTATGAGAACTTTTTTTTGTTTCATTTCAAAATCCCATATCAGTCCATCTTGATTAAAACAAACAAACAAACAAGTCTTGATCATGTGCAAATTTATTCCATTGAAAGTGGCAATGTTTTAATCAATGGCTACATGGAACTATTCTTAATTTTTCTGTTTCCTATGACTTTAACAATCATCTCAGTGGGAAAAGAACTACGAGACATGAAAAGATCAAAGTGTTTTGTTGATTTTATGAAACCAAGCTGCTAACTATACTCTTTCATTTTAATCCTTCTTTCTAGAACTCTACACTTGAAAATATCTTAAATTGTTGAATGTATTATGAAGTACAACAAGCCATAGCAGAATACTGGAAATAAGTCATGTCTAAAAAGTAAATACAGCTGTACCAATACATATCAGTAGATCTGAACCAGATCTCTTCTGTGAAGCATTAATATCATACATGTTCCTTGTATTTGGTAATGTGACTTGTTATTAATTTGTAAAGATAAGGTTTTTTCATAGCCTAAGTAGTAGCGTAACTATGTTTTGATAAGGAAAAAATAAGACCTCTTTGATGCCCTAAAAATAAGGATTTTCTTTAGATTAATTTTCTCAGAGATTAGATTTACTAGATGTATTTTCTTGGAGTTCACCTGTTCACATTATTTCGTAGAAATAAAATTACTACAATAGACTTTAATCTATTTTGCATGTTAGCAGCAATACAAACAGCAATACAAAATAAAGCAGTCTTTTAAACTTGCAACTCAAAGGTTTAAGTAATGGAGTCTTCAGATAAGGCAGGCATTTTTTGTTTGTTCTCAGGTTGGCCATACCCTTAAAACCTTTGGAAACAATTCTCTTGGCCCGTTCATCCTTTCAGTTGGACCTGGGAATGATTAATGCCATAAATGTTACTCCTGCGCTATTAAAATGTATTCAATTATAATGAAAAACATGTGAAATCAATTGAAGATTTCAGTCTGAATTTTAGGTGCAATTATTGTTTCCTTTTAATTCATAACTCTTGGTGAAATGTGCCTTGTGCTTAATATATCAAATCCGCTATCAATTATCCCATAGTATAATTCGGATGATGTAAGAAAATTAGGAGTGATTGTAACAGATGTGAATGATAATACCATTTCCACAGCTTGTAAATCAGATTTATCTAGGTAATTATGGTTCAGGGAAGTTGTGAGCCATATGGTCATAGAAATTTGTTGATGTCTCAAACTTGTGAAGAAAGTTCATAAGTCCATCTTGTCATATATAGCTCAAGATTTTATGCTATTTTAAAAAGTGGTATCTGTTCAGCACCTGGCTTGAGGCAACCTCCATATGAGACATTAATTTCCTCCCTGCCCGCCCCCCTCCCCCCCCGATTGGAAACCATTACTGTTCTCCTTCACAGAGAATAGGTTTTGTGAATTAGAAATACGTTCTCTTCTGAGATTAAGACTAAGTTCCTCTGCTCAATCTTCCTCTATCTTTCCATGTTGGTCTGAGCTGATTTTCACAGATATCTGGATTCACAATTCACCTTGTCATTTACTCACAAGTGAGCCCAAACAGAAATGGAACTTGGTGCCCAAGTACCTGCTTAGCTACAAATATACTAAAAACAACCATTATTGTTTTTTCTTATTCTTCTCTTGTGGCCTTCTGTTATGGGTTTGTGTGGCGAGGTTTTCTTTGGTAGTGGGGGAGGGGGGCTGCAGCGGTGGCTCCT
>VYZV01003385.1:16893-30524 GCA_013401275.1 Pandion haliaetus | reverse complement strand
TGAAGGACTGTCTCCCGTGGGAGGGACCCCACGGTGGAGCAGGGGACGAGTGAGGAATCTTCCCCCTGAGGAAAGAAGCGGCAGCGATGATGTGTGGCGAGCTGACCTCAACCCCCATCCCCTGTTCCCCTGCGCCGCCCGGGTGAGGAGGTAGAAATCATCGGGAGTGGAGCTGAGCCGGGAAGGCGGGAGGGGTGGGGGAGGGGTTCTGATGTTTAGTTTCCCTTCCCAATACCCTTGTGTATTGTTTTTGTTTTGATTTGTAGTAAATTAAATTGATTTTGTTTTTCTCCCAAGTTGAGCCTGTCTTTTGCCCGTGACCATAAGTGGGGAGTGATCCCTCCCAGTCCTTGTCTCGACCCACAAGCCTGCCTTTATATTTTCTCCTCATCCCAACGTGGCCAGGCGAGGGGGTGGGGGGTGAGTGAGCGGCTTCGTGGTGCTTTGTTACCGGCTGAGCTGACCTGAAACCATGACACTATGTTAATAGGAAACTTATGCATGCAGCTTTCACCTTTAATACAGTATTCATGCAGCCTTAATACAGTAGTTGCAAGCAGCACAGACAAAGCTAAATGCATATAATATGTATATACATATTGTTCTGTATCCTTAGCAAATCTTTTTCAAAACTTAAAGTATGTAACACATTCCAGAATTTGTGTTAATCTTGCATTTCATAATGAAGTAAAAAACTTTATTTTAGTATATAAAAAACATAGAAAGCAAGTAACTTCATGTATTTCATTCATCCTGCTTTATTCATCACATTGAGTTCAACTTCTGTAGCTACTGCATTTGCTGTCAACTTCTGAGTAAGAATGGCCACAGTATAATTTTATCTACTTTCTGGTTAATCTGTTTTTCTTTAAAAATAAAGCTCTTTTCATTTTTATACCCAGCTACACTGAAAGAACCCAAAAGAGATATTTTTTCTATGTATCTTTTCTTTGGTCATATTTAGCTACAGTTGCCTGTAGCTATCATCTAATTACCGAGTGGCCAAAACCAGAAACTTATTGTTGCTTGCATTGTGTGGAAATAGCATACATTCCATGTGCCATACGTTGTTGAGAATCCCTAAGAAGCTTGTGAAGAATAAGCACAGAGATTGTGTTGTTAATTTTAAATTAATCAGTACTGGATCCTCTTTTTATCAGCTTTTTTTGTAATGTTGTGAATTGCTAGCTTGCTAAGGACATGACAGAGATGCCTTTTTATTAAGTGGTTTTTTTGTTTGGTTTGAGTTTTTTTTCCAGAAGAGATGTATTCACATTTTTTCGTAGCTATCATACTAAAATGGCTGTATTTGAAATCTGGATAATTATATATGTGAGAAGCACCTGAGGAAAACTGTGCAGCTTATCCTGTGCTGCTATTGTCCCAAATAATCTAAGAAAAAATTCAGCTCAGCAGTAAGTGGCTTTCTGTATAGGAGGATGCTTAAGGAAAATGAAGGAAATGTTAAAATTAACACATATAGAAAAAATATGTTCAATATTGTATGTACTTCCAGTATCTTGATTCAGCTGTAAATTGTTTGGAGGTGGTTTATCTTTCATTTTGAGTGTCTACACAGAAATTACTTTACTAGGAACTGCATCTACTTGTACTGTGAAATCTTCCAGGTGTTGGTGTTTCTTTCAGTATTTTGAAATACTGTAAATACAAAACAGTGATTGTCTCCTGGTATTTTTCTTTATCTTCTTTACAAATTATCTTAAAATGAGGGAGAAAAGGAGGGGGGGTAATTTTTAATGAGAGCTTACTGATTTATTATTCTATGCTCATTTTTCTAAGGCAGCCATAATTATTCGCCTGTGTCACAGCAAGGCTGCTGTAATCTCAGCTATCTTGTTATTGCCCTCGAAAACTTTTGAGCTTAACACAGATCAAAACTGGCCCTCTCTTGCCCCCTTCACTTTCAACATGAGCACTTTCTTCCCTGGCCTTAGCACCATTTATATTCATTATACTATGTCTATAGAATAGACAGCATTGAATGAAACCAGCAAGCAGCTGATTTAAAATGGGGAAAATAGGAGCTGGTTCCTCAGATCCTGTTCTGAGGATACTGTAGATGCTGAAAGTTTGGAAGGGTTGCAAAAGTGGTTGCCTGAATGGCTAAAAGAAAAATACTTCAAGGACAACACCTCTGGCTTAAAAATCATGAGTCAGAAATTGCTGCTCACTGCAAAAGTATCTGGGGAGGAACTTATGTTGGCCACTGTCAGTTGGGATAGACTGACTTTTAGTCTAAGCCATTACAGACCATAGTTTTCCTAAAACTGTCCTCAGGATGAGTGCTATCATACAAATGTGGGTGCTACTGCAACCAACAGGTGTGTTTTCAAAATGTATATCCTTTCACTCAGGTGCCTATGCTCCAAAGAGAATTTTTGGCTGACAGAAATATCTGGGAAACCCAACAGTGTTTCATGCAGCTCAGCCCAAGAGATTAGCCACTTGCCCAGATTTTCTTAAAATCAAGCTCTCGACTGGACATATAGGTGTTGTTAGCTGTCCCCATAAGCCACGCATGGAGCACCTAACTTCCTTCTCTGACTAATCCTCCACAGTCCTGGTCCCTTGTTTTTATACTGGATGAAGTGTAAATTGGAGATGACTGAATGAACTCTTGTGATCAGACCCTGAGCACCAAACAGTATATGCATTCTTCAGAGCAGCATGTTTATCCTCAGTGCAGCTCCTTGACACACAGAAATGACAATCCTCATTTTGCTAGACAGGATCTTGAGAGCAGGCTTTTGGGCAGCATACCCAGGGTCCTACTTGAAGCCTGCATCAGAGCCGGGATACTTTGTACTGAAGCTGCTGTAATTTACAGGTTATATGAATAGTGATGGTGTTCTTGAGAGTTAATACAAATGTACAGCCTGGGAGTTAGGTCTGAGTTCGAACTGATAAGAGCATGAAGCACCCTGGCCCACGTGCTCTGTATTTTGGGAAAACTCTTCCCGTAACTGCTCAACTGATTATTCTGAACAATGCTGTACCATCCATTACTATCCTTATCTCTGCTACCACTTATCCTAAACCTGAGTCATCTATTGTATCTCAAGTGGATTTTACAAAGTGTTCCGTATTTTATATCCTATGCGATGATATTGGCCAATTTTCTATAATCTTTTGTTGGAGTTTCCTGGACTGCAAACCACAGCCAAAACCTTCTCAGGCTGACAAATCAAATATAAACTGGCATGATATAAGAAAAAAGCAATTATATTTCACTCGATTTCTTAATCAGAAATGGGGAAAAATATTTCCAAAATGGTACAATTTTTCCTTATTTTTGAGTGGCTGTATTTTAATAAAATTTAAAAAAATATGAGTGTTCCTAATACCACTGTAAACTTGATCCACACATTTTTAATGTGGTCAGATCATTTGTCTACTGATTTTCTGAAAAAGTACATTGTCACTGTGTTTTCTGATTACAGAAAAAGAGTGTAAACACTCAGTGTAAACACTTTAAATGTTTAAAACCACATTTTTTTCCTGTTGGAATTATTGTATTATTTATTGTTGGTAGTAGACTTAATTTTCCTCCTTGGAACAATATCACTTGAATCTTATAAACAATCCACTTTTCAGATGTCTTGAGACACAAGTTCAGGCAGTAGCTTAATTTAGGTTGTAACTGAGTTGTGTATCATTTTGACTTCCATTTAAAGTTTTCTTGCTATAATCCTTCCCCTTGAAATAGTTTTGGTTCTCCTGTAGTCTGGGTAGCTGTAATGTTAAAGATCTGACATCTGCTTCTCAACTTTCTATTTTGGTTTTATTTTAATGCAGCTCTTTGCAATGACAATGTATTGACAAAGCTAAAGTAATCCATTGGAGATCTGCGGGTGATATTAATCTTGCCACATTACAAATATGAATGCTGCAGGGTCTAGATGTAAGCTAATAGTCTAGGTTTACACTGCAGTTGGAGGAGATCTAATCCACAAAATTAGAGAGATTAGAGAGTGATTCATCCAACCATGTTGCTCTTGTTCCTTGATTTCTTCAGGGACGGGAACATGCCCTGTTGGGAATTCAACATGGTCCAACACAGCAGCAAGCAGGGAGTTACTGTAACCAGGTTTCTTTGTTATCACTAAAACAGTGAATCAAAACTACACTTATTATCCATGCAGTGTTCTCACGCTGTACACACAACTGCTAAATGGCTAATCTACTGGATTTCTGAAGGAAATGACTGACAAAGTAAATGTTCTCTGTCTTCTCTAATATGCCTTTAGAGGAAGTAGGGTGGGAGGTTTAGAGTACATCAAAGACTAAAACTCCATCTTGCTTGAATCCTGGAAATTCTAACTATAATAGTATTTCTAAAGGATAAGCATAGTCTCTGTACTTCCCCTGAAGTGCACTGAAATCCATCGCCAGTTGCAAAAGCCATTATAAACAACCTGCAAATATGCAATGTGTGGTGACAGTGATATTTATCTCAATGTTAAATTCAGGAACAAGCATTCTAATTGCTGTAAATGTGGGAGATGAAAAGACAGAACAGGCCTGGCTGAGTTTCAGAGAAACCTGGGTGTTTCGTGTTCAGTTGTAACTCTTGTTATGATTGTTGTTTGTTAAATGATTATTTCCTCCACCAGATTTTTTGATCTCAGGTTTAGAAATGTAGCTTAATTGCTCAGCTCCTTCTCTACAAACTAGTGAGCAAGCAGTTGCCTTGTAGAGAGGGAAGACATGTATCCAGGTGGAGGAGAAATATAGTAAGTAATGGTGTTACTTTAAGTCCCAATGCCCAAGAAATATCACCAAATCTAGGCTGATTGATATAAAAAATTATGAGGAAACTAACCCTTAACATCAGATTGAAGCATAATTCCGGGGGGGGTTGGGGTGGTGACAGGCATCTAGGACAAAACAAGGAGAAAATTCAGATCTATGGATGGTTGATGCCTAAAGCTGTTGCTTTTATTTAATTAAAATGCCTACGCTTCACATATTTAGTATGAAAGTACAGCATTAAAATGTTGGAGGTTGGAGGACTCCGCTGGTGTCAACTGGTGTTGCTCTGGTTCTTTGAGGTCTTGTAGCACCCACAAAGGACTGCTCATTTCGAAACATGAAGACTGTGATAATTACCAGAGTTAATGTAAAAGGTAATGCATTTCTAAACAAAATGAGGGGGGAAAGTGCTTTTGAACAGAATTAGCAATCAGAAGTGGATTCTAGAGAAAACAACAACAAAATCAAATCATAAACTGAAAACATTTCAATTTCTTTATCAGAATAGGAACAGAAAACTGTTACCTAGATCTAAAGTTCTGGAAAGAAGAAAAGACACATGCCTGTACAGAAAACAACAATCATGTCATTGATCAAATATGCTGATATTTTAGGAAAAACAGTACCTCCACAGACTTGCTACTTCTAGAAATGCTCTCAGAGAAGTGGTTCACACAAAAAGACAAAACACTGTAGCTTGGTGATAACAGTAATCTTGCAAATAGGATATGGAGTGGGAGTCCTGTGCTGACCCAGAACCCTCATCTCATTTTTGGGCTGAGTTCCAGCACCTGGGCTACTGTGCAAACAGGTGTTTTGGCCTCCCTTGGGCACAGAATCCAGTAATAGTTGAGGTTGGAAGGGACCTCTGGGTGTCATCTGCTCCAACCACCCTGCTGAAGCAGGGACACCTAGAGCTGGCTGCCCAGGACAATGTCCAGACAACTTTTTGCATATCTCCAAGGACCATGGACTCCACAGCCTCTGTGGGCAACCTGTGCCAGCGTTTATTCACCCTCACAGTAAAAAAATAATTCCTGATATTCAGCCAGAGTCTCCTGTGTTTCAGTTTGTGCCCATTGCCTCTGGTCCTGTCACAGGGCACCACTGAAAAGAGCCTGGCTCCATCCTCTTTGCACTCTCCCTTCAGGTAATTATATACATTGATGAGATTCCCCCCTGAGCCTTCTCTGCTCCAGGCTGGACAGTCCCAGCTCTCTCAGCCTGTCCTCATGGGAGAGATGCTCCAGTCCATCGTCTTGGGGGCCCGTTGTTGGACTCTCTCCAGTATTTCCATGTCTCTCTTGTACTAGGGAGCCATGAACTGGACACAGTACACCAGGAAAATCCATGCCTATTCCTCTCACAGAAAACTTCAGTAAAAGGTGAAAAATTTATAGTATCTAAAAAGAAACCAGAGCACTCAGGGACTCTGTGGGCTCTCAGTACCTGCGAGGTCTCTGCTCTCATCTCTGATGGACCAAGCTACCACACTGCTGACAGCGAGGGTCACATGCATTTAACTTAGGCTTTCAAAATAATTCCTGTTTCTTAATAGTTTATAGAGCCTATATGCCTAGCGTAAGTCTTGTGAACCACCCTGCGAGCCTTGGGGAATCTGGATTACCCGGCCAGCTCTACTAAGCACTGCAGTGCCTAAGTGGGGGACATAGAGGAGGTAACATTGCTTAAAATTCTTATCAGTGACTGAACTACTGCATATCATTTAGGTCACCCATATTCAAGAAAAAAGAAATCAAGCCAGAAGGGCAAATGTAGTGGGTAGGTTCAGGATGGAAGACAGAGAACCTGTCGGGCAGAGGGAGACCAACAAGACAGGTTCTTTCTGCTTAATGAAACGAGAGCTGAGAGGAGATAATATTTCTGATAGTAAATGTGGGGTGGGGGGAAGAAATATTTACATGCCTGGCAACTAAGTTCAATAAATGAATACAAACTGTCAGTGAGTAAATTAGAAATTAGAAGATTTTCGTCCAAGCAGGGAAGAGATTATTTGTCAAAAAAAAAAAAAGGAATAGGAAACCCAAGTGGTTTGAAGACGGAAGGTGCTACATTTATAGAAAATAAATAACAATCTTGCTTCCCATGGTAGGAGCAGAAAAGACTTGATGATCTAGGGATATCTTTCACCCCCATGTTCCCGTGGCTATTTTTCATTATCCTTTTTAATGCTTCAGATTCCCTCATGAGTTCACTGGATAGATTTTTCCACAGCCTAGCAAGTCACAAAAGTGAGTTTTGCATAATTTTATTCATGATCCATAGTACTCCATTCTCTGAATATGTCTGTTTACTTAAATTGGATAGTAAGAATACAGGTATCACATTCTTGGCCGTAGATAAGTAACAGCCTGTGATACTTCATTGTAGTATATTATCTTTGCTGCTTTAATTTTTCCCTTCTGAAGGAAGGAAAGACAGAATCTAAAACCTTCCCTTCAGCTCTATGCATAAAAACCTGTTTCTACTGAAGACAACTTTGTCTTCAGTTGATTCGGTTGATTTAAATGAGGCAAAAGTCTTATCAGATGCTTTTGAAGTGCACCTCCACTGAAGATAAAATATATTCACTTGATTTCAATGATATGTATATAGTTCAGAATTGATAATCAAAGGTGTTTTGTGTACTGCTTTGTGCTTTGTTATAACTCCTGTACTGAAGCCCAGAAATCATCACATTAGTGAATATAATTCTCACTTGGCTAATTTATAAATGCAGAGATTTTCTGGAAAGCTAATAAAACCCATATCTGCTTGCTTAGGGTGGGGGACCTTTCTTGAAGATTTCTCCCTCTTCAAAAGGGCTGTTTTTTCCTCTTAAAGATTTTCATATCAACAGAGGCCACTAACCCCTAGATCATTTTGTGATTGAAAGGATGTTTGGTTTTGGAAAATTATACCGTCAACCACTGCTGTTCTGGTTTCATGGTGTCCAGGTTCCTGTTTTTTTTCAGATTGTGGTGCCCTAGAGTCACACTGTGCCTTTTCTCTTGATGAAATATTGTGAGAAATAGAAGAGGTGTATATATCTAGCAACTTGGGAAAGGAAAAAAAAAGTGTTCTTGAAGCATTTATGGCATGAGTAAGGACATGTTTTCAGGAAGAGCAGCCGTGACTAGTTGAGGTATTGCCATGCAGAAAGCAGACCGTGCCTTCTCTCTACACTGCAGTTATGACTGAAACAAGACACAAGTAGGTTAGTCATGGGCTTTCTAAATTCATGTATGCTGTTTCCCCATTTCTATTGTTACAGGCATGGGATGTGAGGGAAGTTTCGTTAGAGTATAAACATGTAAGAAAATAGGAAACAATTAATTAAGAAAGAGTGAGAAAGACACACTTAAAAGCAACATTCATACAGTTATAGAATCATAGAATAATTTATGTTGGAAAAGACCCTTAAGATCATTGAGTTCAAGCATAAATGATATAAACCCATTCAAACCATATAAAACTCAGAAGCCCAGGTTGCTGCAGCTGAAAGAAGACAGGAATGTCTAGTAATGAACTGAAGGAAAAGAATGTGATAAATTCTGACTTAGGCTAACTAGATTCAGTCTAGTAGTGGCATACACTCTTTCAGTCATGATGACTCAAAAAATTTCTGTCATGGTATCTAATCATTATTTGAACAGCAGATGCTACCAGCAAGAAGAAAAATCCTATATGGATTTTTCTGGAAGCAGGTTCCTTATAAATGACCTGTTTCGCACTTATGCCAGGAGTTGAGAGTGAAGCTACCTAGTGCAGTACCAACAATCTTTCCTCACCCTAGTTTCAGTTGAATGGTCCTGCCTCTTGAGGCATCTCTGGCACTCATGCAGTCCTGCCTCAAGTAGATTGAACTAACTTCCTGGCACAAACCAGTACACTTTTTTGAGGGAGTGAGAGAGTGGGATGAGAAGGGGAAATGAAGTTTTCTGCAAGTTTAGCAAATTGAATTGTCTCTGTGAGTCCAGCAAGGGCTGGAGTGAGCTCAAAATAAAGACAAAAGGGCAAAGTCAGGAGCTGAGCTGTTAGTGAAAAGAGTGGATAACTTTTTTCTTTCTTCTAATTTATAATGGAATGTTAAATCAGCTCCAATTGTATTTTATAGCTTCAGCTGGAAAAAAAAGTAACCACTCAACAAACCCACATGCCTGTACTATTCTAGTTCTCTGTGTCCCAGGGCTTTTTGACATGTTTTCATGAAAGAACTCTGGGGCAGTAATCATTGTTTTGCCTTCTAGACCCTAGCATCCAGCTTTCACCACATCAGCTCCATTGCCATTTGATAACATGAACTATGCTGGTTTATCATTCCAAATTTCTTTTCATGTTTTTGTTTCTGTCACACAAATGTAGTTCCTTTATCATAGCTATTTTACAGAATGAACAAAGATTTTCAGTGTGTTTTTATAATGCTTGGTTACACTTAGAGCATATGCTGAGTAAATACCACATCATCTGGAATGTTATTAATACGTGCCAGCAGATAGCATTACACAGCAAAGTTTACTTTTCCTTAATCTTGGCCATGGTAAGACAGACAGCTCAAGTTTAAGTGATGAGTGAAGAGAGGAAAATAACACCTTTACTTTTTGTAACCACCCACTTCTATTTTCCTGTCTTGTGGGTTTTCTTTAAGAGGTTAAAAGGGAACTTTGTGCTCTTTACTATGTTTAAGTGTGCAGTGAGTTGATGAAAGACCAGAAAGAACATTTCATGATCTATCAACTCTAACCTTCATGCAACTAGTGTCTTACATTGTGGGCTTTGTAGTTATCTTTTGAAAGCAGAATGATTTCATCACTACCTCAGGGAGATAAAAGGCAGCCCAAAAAAGATGTTATTACTGCAGAGCAAAAGATCAGATTATCAATCAGTCACAACACAAATATATCACAAAAGGATGACGACAGACACCTGGTCAGAATGTGATATTGCCAAGAGGTTCCTGAGCTTCCTTTTATGCAATTATTGCTGCTGTGTGATTGAAAGTTAGATAANACCGTTATGAAAAAAAAAAAAAAAAGACCAAAAAAGCGATATTTTATGTATAAACAACAGAATAAGCCCAGGCAATAAAGAATTTAATTGGACATACTAGTTGTAGTGATAATACTCGAGTTCCTGTTTCCCTTTAGTCATCGGGATGTAGCAGTTTGGAGAGCTTAACAGCTCCCTTTGCTGGTAACAAGCAAGAAGTGCAATTTGTGTGCATGATCCCTAGTTCTGTTTGCTGTCAGGTTTTAATTAGCTTCCCAGACAGTATGTCCTAACTCCTGTTTTCAGTTATGATATAGTAGAAGTTTTCAATAATTCACCAACTCCATGGAAAAGTATAGATAGAGCATCAAAAGAAACAAGGAAACGAATCTAATATAAATATAATAAATGAAATGAAGATCAAACCAAAACACAGTTTGATATAACTTTCATTAGAAGTGTATGACAAATAGAAAATCAAACAATTATGCTGTTTAAGATAGCCAAAATAAGACTGTCTGAGAAAGGTAATTTTTCTGACACGTACTACAATGCAAAAGTAGCCCATAGCCTATCCCCTTACCAGGAACCTTAAGCAGACCCAGAACCCTCACCTGAAACCTTCCCCTAATCCCAAAGGCTAAATCCTAAACCTCAAAGGTGAGTTTAATACCCAGCCCTGGCCTTAATGCAAACCCCTAAGCAGAAATCCTAATGAGATGCCTGAAGCCTTAACCACCGTAACCCAAGGCCTTCACCCCCTCACTCTAAGCGTCAAGTGCTAGAGCCTCTTTCTAACCTTAGCTCACATGTGTTAGGGCCCCAGGAGGCAGAAGAAGGGCAGTGCTTGTGAGGTAGTGGAGTGAAAGCCTGTGGAAATGATTGTAATGGGCAAGAAAAACAGGTTTGAGTCAGGGAATTTCAATCAGTGTAATTTATTGCCAATTAACAAAACTTTTAATTACTGATCCTGGTATTAAAAAAAAATAAACAAATAAATGAACAGGGAAAACACCTCAGCTTCCCTCTGGGCATCACTGCTCTCCTCTTTCATGCCTCTAATCCATTTGCTGTCCGTTATGCTCAGACCCTTTGATGAGGCAACAGGTGGTACAGGAGATTGGGGTTAGTGCGTAGCAGTTCCTGTTCTTTTGCTGCTCCTTGTTTCTTATTCAACTGCTCCAACATGGTTTCCTCCACTGGCCGCAGTCCCTTTAGAGCCATACCTCCTTCTGAGTCTCTTCTCTGTCCCTGTCCAGTCTGATATTTGGCTCCAATCCTTGCTCAGGCTGCTCTTTGTCTCCAACACCTACTCAGGCTGCAATTCCTTGGCTTTTCTCCTGCTCTACTGTCCTTTTCCTCAGGCACTGCCTCTTGTATCTTCTGCTCTAGCATCATTGCTCTTTCTTTGTCTCAGTGTTTAGCACCTAATATTTTTTTGCAGAGGCTCCAGAAACTCTTCTGATTCTGTCACACAGTGCATGCGTTTTGCCTGCTGTGGAGCTGGCATGGGCTGTGTTCAGCACAGGGCAGTCCATGACCTCTTCCCACACAGATCAACCCTGCAACCCCCTGTGAAAAAAAATGCCCCAAACCCAACCACTAACCCTCTGCCTTACCAAAGCCCCTTATGGAGCTTGGGGGAGCAGGAAGGTCATGGGATGGGAGAGGAAGATGCAGGTTAGGGTGCAAGCACTTGGTTGTTGACTGAGAGCCTCTCTGTTTCAGCAGCTGATTGTCCATGAGCTGGAGGCTGGGCAGGAGGGAGCTCAGCCGACAGAGAGGTGGGATTTTGTGGAGGTAAGGAGTACTGAAGAGATGGTGATGTGTCTGGAACAGAGATCAAGAGATCACCTTTGCTAGGCCCTCTCCGTAAGTCCAAGCACAATCCCTCAGTGCTACCAAAACCACCAACTCTACCCCTAATTCTTAGCCCACTGCTTTTTTCTAATCCATAACCTCAAAGCACATATCCAAATCCTGGAACCTTAGCACCTTCCTCTGTTCCCCACCCTAGGTTGTGTTTTTGCCATCATGTGCAACCATTAACACAGAATTTTCCTTAATGTTTATCCTGAATATTTTTGAAAGTTTTCTTTCTCTGGAGAAAATATTTCTCCTTGAGTACAGAGATAGAAGTGAGAGATGGTTCAAGTAATAATCACCTGTGGCTTGCATATACTTCTACGTCAAGAGAAACTATTTCATACAAAATCTTTCTCAGGATGCAGAAAGTTGTGAAAACCTATACAATAAAAGTTAACCAACATTTTTTACAAAATTTTTGAGTAATAAGAATTTCCCAAAGAATCTTAGAAGGCATGAAAATCAAGGCGCTGATTCTGTGTGAATCCATCATACTGTTATAGACTAGGAACTCATATAGAGGTACAAAAGAATAGTGAAAAGTTGTGCTTGCCCAGTTATATCAAGTTCTCATTCTTTCACTGGGTTGTCATTTTACAAGTAGGTGGATTTGGGTTTGTGGTTGGAGTTCTGTACCACAAGTTCGGCTGTAACATCAGACTGACACCTCTTCATCCTGTTTTTTTGTGGAAGTCCAGAAGGGGCTATCAAATACCTATGATTCAAGAAGGTCCAAAGCTGCAGAACTCTAGAAGGTGGCTGAGTACTCTGGGAGATGTATTGCTGTTCCCTCCTTAACTCTTTGCTATATATCCACTCTTTTTCCTGTTGTTGGAGACAGGATACTGGTCTAGAGGGACCTTTGACATGAACTATTATAAACATTTATCTTCTGTTGTGATCTTTTGAAGTAGATATATAAAGGATTTTATAGTCCTCCTTCTGCCAGATTCCAAGCAGTTTGTGGCATGCCAAGCACCTTTTCTACCCACAGACTTCCTTCCAGGGCTGATAAAAATCTTTCAGGATCATATTATGGTTTGAAAACAAGTCTGGCAGCTTTTGATTGAAAGCAGACTTGAAATACAAAATACTGCAAATAATCAATTTACAATAAGCCTTATTAACAGATATTTTAAATTATATAATACATATGGAGTCATAACCTAAAGCTAAGCAACAGATTTTGAAAGTGTCTAAATATTACAGCTTCTCCCCATTCCCCTTATTTAAGCCACATCAGACTCTTTTCCTTTTCCTTACTGAGCTAACCTCAGACTCCTCATTCTTTGTATCTTCCAATATAACCACTAATCATGCTTCTTTTTTTTGGTGTAAGTTCCCTCTGTCTATTACCTTATCACTGAGTTTTTCTGGTGGCTAACGGTTGCATATTTTAATGTTTCTGTATAGCTCAACATTTAAATTTGTCTTTCATAGCCCTCCTGGCATGAATGTATTGTCTATTCCTTTGCATGCTTAACATAGCCCATTCTTCATAATGTGCTTGTCTGACTCTCACTGATAAATGCTTAGTGTTGTGGTTTCAGTTCAGCTCAGCCGGTAACAAAGCACCATGAAGCCGCTCACTCACCCCCCACCCCCTCGCCTGGCCATGTTGGGATGAGGAGAAAATACAAAGGCAGGCTCGTGGGTCGAGACAAGGACTGAGAGGGATCACTCCCCACTTATGGTCAAGGGCAAAAGACAGGCTCAACTTGGGGAAGAAACAAAATGAATTTAATTTACTACAAATCAAAACAAAAACAAAACACAAGGGTATTCGGAAGGGAAACTAAACATCAGAACACCTCCCCCACCCCTCCCGCCTTCCCGGCTCAGCTCCATTCCCCATGCTTTCTACCTCCTCCCCCCGGCGGCGCAGGGGAACAAGGGATGGGGGTTGTTGAGGTCAGCTCGCCACACATCGTCACTGCCGCTCCTTTCCTCAGGGGGAAGATTCCTCACTCGTCCCCTGCTCCACCGTGGGGTCCCTCCCACGG
>VYZV01003385.1:0-16637 GCA_013401275.1 Pandion haliaetus | reverse complement strand
GGGTCTGACATTTTGGCGCGCGGGTCCGACATTTTGGGGTAGCGAATTCTTCCAGCAACTTCTTAAAGGGGCCACCTCTGCAGCCTCCCTCCCCTGCCACCAAGGAAAACCGCGCCACACAAACCCATAACACTTAGGATGGGACAAAATGAGGTGCTTGAAAGTTGGGCACGGAGAGGGTTCAGCTCCAGATCTTAGATTCTTCTGGCCTAAACACAAATGTCTAGAGCCATCTGACATGCCTTCTTGTATCCCTTCCACGTGCCACTCCAGAAGAGTACAGATTTACTGTAGACCATGTCATGTTTCTCAGATTCACTTGGAGATCTCAAAGCTCTCAAGATGTCTACCCTTGGGCAACCAAACCAAGGCTGGTGGTTCAAGACCCCCTGGCAGCAATGCAAGCTGAGGACTGATGGTTTATGGAGCAGCTCTGCAGAAAAGGCCCTGGGAGCTCTGGGGGACAGGGAGCTGAATAGGAGTCAGCAGTGTGCCCTGGCCCGGAAGACAGCCAGCAGAGTCCAGGGATAAATCAACAGAAGCACAGACAGCAGGTCCGGGGAAGGGATTATCCCCCACTTTACTCAACACTCACTAGACTGCACTAATAAACGTGCAGCCAGTTTTGGACTGCCCTAGTACAGGAAAGACATCTATAAACTGGGGCAAGTTAGGAGAGGTTCACCAGGATGGTTGGGGCTGGAGCACTTGTTCTGTGAGGAGAGGCTGAGGAACCAGGGCTTGTTCAGGTGGGGGAAGAGGTGGGTGCAGGGGGACCTAACAGCAGCCCCCAGTGCCTATGGGGACGCCAATAAGAGCCAGAGCCAGGCTCTGTGTAGTGGTGCTCCATGGGAGGATGAGCAGCAATGGACATAAGTTGATAAAAGAGAGTTTCAGACTGGGTGTAATGAGAAACTTTTTCCCCATGAGGACAGTCAAGCAGTAGAGCAGGTTTCCCAGAGAGGTTGCACTGTCTCGTTCTCGGAAGTTTTCAAAATCTGACTTGATAAAGCCCTGAGCAACCTCGTAGTTGCCCCTGCTTTAAGCAGGAGATTGAATTAGAGACATCCTGAGGTCCCTTTCCACCTGAATTATCCCATGATCCTATGCTTCTGTCTGACACTAAGAGAGAGATTAGATTTAATTAATTTAACCTGAACTCAGTAGCTCTCCTTGCAGTCTAGTACTATGTGAGCTGCTCTGGGGAGGCTCACCTGGCTTGTTCAGAAGGTAGCAGGTCTCCAATTGCTTCTGGGTCACATCTGCTAGCTCCATGTGGTTGTCTTAGATCCAGCAGGCATCTAAATTGACTAAATGTTGGCAACTTAATCAGGTCCCTGATCACCCATTGCTACATTTGGAGTTAGAAATCAACCCACACTTAAATGACTGCATAGACATCTAGCTTCAGGTATGAAAAGCCCAAACTGGATGCCAGCTGTAAATTTTAAACACATCACATGAGCTAGGTGTTTAAACTCCCAGCATAGCCAGTTGCCTTAGCTTAGTTGCGCAGTGCCCTTCTGGATACACTAGAATATTTGAGACATTTCTGTTGGACTGTCAGGACCCTGTGAGTCCCAACTGGATTTTTGGAAGATCCTGGTGTTTCTGGAGTGGAAGCTGGAGCCAAATGACAATACTCAAGGATGTCCAGGTGGCACTGAAGGAAACATGCCCAGATGTCCACACTGTAGTCAATGAAGAGAAATGAGGACCTGCTATCAGTGGTTCAGTTCATTTTAGCTGAGGTGTCTGCATTCAAGGTCACCAAATTTTTTATCTTCCTTGCTGATGACCAAACTTGTGTGTACGTCAGGCATATGAAAGTCAGAGATTGCTTTCGCACCTACCAGCTGTCATTTACATAAGGAGCCCCATAGCATGCCCCATATGCCCTGTAACTACCTAACAGGTAAATAATTTACTGTCTTTTGGTTTCCTTCATGTTTTGGTGTCACACTTGCCTTACAAAGTGCATTTGATTTTTTAAAAATGAGAAAAATCCAAGGGCAGGCTTTAACCATTAAGAACAAAATAATAGTTCCAGTGCTTGTGAATTCAGGCTGTGTATTTAGGCAACTAACTCTAGAAATCTATGTTAGCAAATTTTGCCCTTGAGCTTTTCCTGAGTTGGCCCATGACTGCCCACAGTGAGATCAGCTTAGGTTGGTGTTAATACCAGCCGATCTCCTTAGGCTCCCTTCATAGTTGCTGAAGATAAATAGACATCCTCAGACTTACCTCAGCTGCCAAATTAGGGTAGGATAAATCACCTGTGGCAGTATTTATTTTCCCTTGATGACTGAAAAGGGAATGGAGGACAATGAAGTCAGACTAACTGTGAGACACCTAAGCTAGATCTGAGGAACATTTATGTTGCTTTTAAGCTTTCCCTGCTTAAGCCATTTATTAGGTTATTGTGCTAAGGGACAGATGTTCCTGATGGAGCCTCCTCACCGTGAGGGGCACTGTGTGTGCTGCAGCACAATTAGTGGAGGTAGTGATACATGTTATGTCACAGACATTGTAATTGCTAGGATGTTTATTATTTTCCTTGTTTTAAATCGGCTATAAGGTATTACTTTCATAGTGCTGGCATGCCTTGTCTGTGACTATTTTCAATACTTCAGTGTTCTGCTGACTTGCGTTCTTGCACTCACAATTAACTGATTATTTTGGGGCATGCATTGTCCTGCAAACTGAGCTTCGTTTTCTTGTGTGCTGTTGTTAACGCTATGTTTTGGCTAACTTCTTCTTATGTTGTGTATAAATCATGGAATGGGATCTTCCTTTCAGAGGATTGTTTCAGAGTTCATCTTTGTACCACTAGATGGCAATATTAGGTAAACTACAATTACGTTTCTTACAAAAACCCTACCCTAAATGCACATCTGTAGCAAGACAAAGGGAAACAACGTTTCAAGAGAAATATTGCTTTATTTCTACACAGCATGTACTGCTGGAGATCTGTCATGTCATAGGATGGGACTTAAGCATAAGATATTCACTTTTCCTTGTGGAAGTGGGATTTCTTGTGATCATGTTTTATTAGGTGCAAATTACCTTTCTGTGTTTTGTCTTTTCTTTCCTGGTTGTCAGTTATGCTTTGTGTAACTCTCTTCAACCTCTTCATATGTGGAAGCTCTTGTTTTCAACTTACTGCTTTTTTATTTATTCTGGGTTTGATCTCTGTTTCTATTTTATACATGAATTAAAATCCTGCAGGGGAAAGCTAACTGCCCACTGTGGCCTGACGGTTGTTGATCTTTGGAAGGTATTTATGGAATCGTGGAAGAAGACACAGACAGCCTTTGCCAAAGGTCTGCCTGTGTTGTCCTGTAGAAAGTAGTTCAACAGTGTTATTAATCTTGTACTATTTTAGCTTGTATTTTTTTAATTTGGTTTGAAAAGTTATGGTTTGACATAGCTTAACAGTGAGGAGGTTTCATTCTTTGTTATATTTTTCCTCCCTGTTCCCCCATTTTGATCTAGTTTTGTAGAAATATTTATAACTTGTTTGTTTGTTTCTTTGTTTGTTTGTTTTAAGAGAAATTACATTCTCCAGTTGGCTGTCCTGCCTGTCTTTTCTCATGGGCTTCTGCCTGCCAAAACCTTGACACCTGAATACTAGCCAATTTACCAAGAATCCCCTCAGGCTCTCCACCTCTATAGCCATCACCTATGTGTGTATATACAGAGGGAAGGTAGGTAAAAGGTAAGTAGGGAGACAACTCTGGGAAGAAGGAAAGGACATGAGCAGAAGAGAGTTTTAAAGTGTACACTCTTCAGATGGTAGCAGTTAGGGGACATTTAAGAAGGCTGGAGAGCTATCAGAAAGTAATGATAAGGTCCCAAAATGAATCACAGGATGTCACCAGCCCTCAGGGGAGTATTTGAGAAGTCAACAAAGACTAAGAGAACATCAAATAGGATAAAGTGAAGGGAAGAAACAGAAATGCAGGGGGCTAACTGAGAAAGTAGGCATTAGCTAGGTAGGACATTTTAAATCCTGTCAAGAGCCCTAGACTGTTCAAGCATCAGGCTCTACCTCTACAGTGCTTATAAAATCAATGAGAACAGTGTGAAAACTGAAAATTTTATCTATCATACTGAAGCATGCAAGAGCAAAAAAATCAGCACTTTTCTCTGGAGTATCAAAAAAGGCTCCTGGGTAAGAGAATCAGTTTGCACTCAAGCTAAGGGTGATACATGGAGGAAAAATCATGCCTCCTGTACAGTATATTGACTCTTCCTTCTGACTCTACCAATGAAGTGCGGTATGGTCTTCATCGTTATTGCTCTGGACTTCTGCATCCTTTCTTATGCCTTCTACCTGGAAAATATATGAGCAATGAATTCTTAGGGGCCATTTCAGTGTGTGTGTTCTCAATGCAACAGGATCCTTGTCTTACATGTGGAATCCTTGCATATGAATGCTTCCTAAATAATGGACACTGATAACAAACAAGATTGGTTAAAGGGTGCATTCTTCAGAGAGGAATTGTAAAAAAAAAAAAAAAACAACACATACATTTTCTTTTGGAAATATCTTCTTTTCTGCAGTTGAAATACTGCAGAAAAAGTCTCTCTTGATGACATTTCTAAAGAGTAAAGGATAAATGAATTATTTCCCCTCTCACTTTGTTTTAATAGTGTAAAAAATCTTTTACGTTGCTATTGATTAGATATTTCATTTGAATAAAGAGAAATTCTTTCAGCTTCCTAATTTACTTTATTCTGGTTTTTATATTCTATCATGCATTGTAATATTATATTTTCATATGGTCTATTTAGTATTTCAGCTGATTCTGATCTTGTAAAAATGGGAACTGACATAATAAAGAAAACCTCAATGTTTCTAAATGAAAAAATGTCTGCATTTTTATTTTGAAAAAAACCCTGGAATTCCAGCTTTTAAAAAAAAAAACAGACAAACTTTAGTTCTACCTAAAGACCATTTTGGAAAATTACATTTTCATGGATTAACATATATACATAATATATTCTTCTGTTTTCAATTATTCCCTGGGACTACACTGAATTTAAACCTTCCATGAATGTCCCTTATGTAACATGAAATGATTACCAGCCTGGATAAGAAAGTAAAATGTCAGCTGTGGGTAGGACTGCAAAATTAGGCAGTGGACTAATGATGGTGGAAAGGTTGATGTAAATCATTATTAGCCTACTAGACTAAATGGGTCACTATTGAAATAAGGTATAATACCACATCATAAATTACTAGAAAGCATGTAGACTGTGATTCCACCTATTCTACACGAAAAAATCCCTTCATTGAGTGGTGTTCTTTTTAAACTAGATTATAGCTAGATCTGCTGCTAAGTGCACCACAAATGAGCTCTGTCTGCAAAGCTGAAGGGATAGAAAAGTGCAATACAAGGTTGACCAACTCAAATCCTGTATTGTTATCTTTTCTTCCTGGTCTTTTTTTGAATATTATTTGGTTTATTTCATAAGCACTGATGAAGCAATGCACTGAGTCCTTCAGTCAGCTGTGATTAGGAATGTCCATTGATAGCCAGTCTCCTCAGTTTTTTCCTACAAGGCCCAGGAGCAAAGGAGGTGGTTTATTCCAGCAAGCAACAGGTGAACATATGGTGAGTACAGCTGTCGGTTGTGGACCCCCGAACTTTGGGTCACAATGTCAGCTGCAGGGCTATGACTGGGCTCTGGAGAAGAGCCATTACATGCCTCTGCTAGGTTATAATCTGTCAGGGGCAGCTCAGAGAGCTTTGTCATTTTTTGGCAAAGTACAATTTTATTTCTTCTTTTTTTTCCTTATAAGGAAACTGGACAACTTTTCACCTGGGATAAAGAAATGTGAGACATTTTACCATATCAGGGTTGTTCAATGGCTGAACTAGTTCAATTTAGTTAACTTTTTAAAATTTGACTTGATCACGTGTGATAACATTGCTTGGCATCAGCTTAGTATGTACATAAAAAGTGTGTTGGTTAGATAGAGCGAATGAACATATTGAATATCCTGCACTGTAGAACTAATGAAAATCCTGAAAAACTAACTCTGTCAACAAACTAATATTTTATCTGGTAAGTGGTCTGATATGAGAAGTAAATCAGGATATTTTGTTGTTTTGTTTTTCACTAAAAACATGTCCTTTTTCTCCGTATTTCTTTAGCTCACCTCTTGGTAGGTAGGTTTTTACTTCTAAGTCAAGAAACTCTACATGTTAGGACCCTATTTTGCATGGAGGAAGACAAGACGGAAGAAGGTAATTTTTCAGTAAAAAGCCTTGATTCACCAGTAGCGTACATGTCTCAGGAGCTACACAAGAAAGAATGAGGTTTTACCAAGCCTCTTTGGATTTCTATGATCACCATTTCTGATGTCACCAACATATTTAAAATAGCAGCTCAGTTTCTGCTTATCCAGTTTGTACCTCCAGGTGTGGCCACTAAGTCCAGTGAGCTCAGACGGTGCATTTGCTCTTTGGACACTCTCAAATTGACATTCTAGTGGCTACACTAGAGATTCTCTCTTTCTACATGCTTTGTATTGCTCTTGTGGGACGTTTCCAGGTCTTCCAGGTCTTTTAGGTGGCCTCTGATTTGAGAAACCATATTGGGCTAGTAGGTTAGGGTACACAAAATGCTATAGTACTTTGGCCAGATTCAGCTGCTTCTCTAACCACTGGTATATTACTACAGTAGAGGTCAGTAAGCATGAGTAAAGTTTAAAAAAAACATTACTCCATTACCCACTAGTTTGCCCCCTCACAATGTTTACGCAATCCTTAGCTTTCATGGGAGGAATAATGCCTGTTGGAAAACATAATTAAAAAAAAATAATATGGCAAATAATGCCCTATTCTATTGCTTATTTTAACAGAAAACCTCTCACATTGTTTTTTTTTTTTCTTTGATCTTAAAGATTCTGTGAAAACAACTATAACCACCTATACAAACATAGAAAGCTCGCTTTTCCATGGTGAATCCACCAAGCAGAAGTAAAATTTCATTGAGGATTGAGTTTTATCTCCTGATTTTAAAAAAAGTGTTTACTTGTCTCATTCTTAGGAAAACTCATACATGAACTGATTTCCACGGTTCCCAGCGCATTTAAGCACATCCTTCCCCATAAGCATGCAATTGTGAAAAGAGAGGGTGTGGGAAGGGGAGGACTGTATTTGCAGCAGCACGACCATATTTTATTACTGCTAATCCATCAGCACATCACATTCCGACTGCAAGCAGCCCATTAACAAAGGTGCTTGATGCAATTAATAGAAAAGTACCTTTTGGTGCGAGGCAAATGTATGTATAAAAATATACATATGAAAAAATTATATAAAAATTGGGATAAGCAAGTGCATTACATGTAGTTTCTGTGTGAGTACAAATAATCACTTCATTTTTTCCCTGTGTATTTTTTTAATCAGCCTGAGGCACAGTGGGAGGTATTGCTTCAGCTTTCCAATAAGGAAGGGGCCAGGATTAAGGGGGGGGTGTCTGCCTTCAAAGCCATGCTAGGTCCAGAGGGAGTCTCCTCCTGAGCTTTTGGCATTGGAGGGGCTTTGAAGTTTTTTGGATTTTTACTTACCAGGTGGTCTTAATGCATAGCAGTGTCTCTCCTCTGAGCTGTAGTCACACAGCACAGCAGGGAGCCTACCTGCTTCACTTTCCGGAGTAAAGAAGCCACAGGAAAAACTGTACTTTTGCAGGATGGTTATATCTCTTATGGGAGCACAACAACTCCTGCTTCAGAACCTGGTACGGAACAGAAATATCTGCCAGAGAGCAGAAAGTCCGAAATCAGTTAAAACGCAGTGTTTAACAGTGGTGGGAAGAGCGCTGGGACTCCGTTAGATGGCAGAAGCGATCAAGCAGTAACCTGGTTTTAGTGTTCTGTAGTGTGTGCCCCAAACCAGATGGTTTAAAGAATAGGTACCAGGTAGCAGCTGGTGCTTGTATATATTCCGGAAATAGCGTACCTGGCCTACCTGCAGGCACTTTGAGCTAACAGAGACCACAGTATTTGTGTATCATTTCCAGAAGCAGCACTTCGGGGACTGGGGATCAAAGCATCAATCAATCAGCATTGTTAGATCTTTTCTAGGCGTGTGCCTTTGAAGACCTGTTACCTGTGTAAATATTGACCATCGTGATGCTGTCTGCCTATACATTTTTGGCAATAGCACAGGTACAATCCGCTTGTGTGTTTCCCTAAGTACCATTGCTTTGAGAGGTATCTATTCTGAAGTGAATCTGCTCAGCCAGTTTTTAACTGCAGTCAGTTTCTTTGGGCATCAGGCAGCTTCATTTAATTAGTTATTATTAGCAGCTCATTACCGGCAGTTAAATGCAGTGGGAGGTGATTTCTAAAATTCTAGCCCTTCTTCTCCCATGTAACTGCAACATCTTCAGATAAAGAAGCAGAATACTACCAAATCTAACAACCCCTGAAATCACATAATTTCATTATCTCTTTCTGTTTTGTGAAAATAAAAAAAAAAAAAAAGTTATTTTTTAATCAACCTGCTGACTCCCATAAATTATTTCAGCATTAGCTTTCCTAATATTCCTCTTCCCATTAAAATTCCCTGTAGTTTAATTGCTGTCCCCAAACTATACACAACTCTAGCTCCAGGTTAAGATATCTTATATTCTTCCTTAGTGCTTAAAGACAGTATTTCATATTGTCTAGTTCACACTAAGGAAAACTAGAGAAAGGAACTTAAACAGAATTTAGATCATCTACAGCTAGAATTATCAATTTTGTGTGCAGAAATAATATTGACAGGTATGCCTCTAACTGGTGTTCAAACAGATGTTTAAATATGTTACACCCATGTACGTGATTAGCTCCAAAAGTAAATTAAAGGATTTCAGCTCTTTCTCCCAGGATTCAAACTGGCATACTAACCCCTTTCTTTCAAAATGTCAAGTCCGATATTTTTTATCTTTCTTTTCTTTTTTCTTCACCTACAAGCACATAATATTCTGATAATAAACTGGTCTGTATTTCACAATTGACTTCAATTTATTTCTTCTTTACAAGGATATTGGGATTCATACCTCCTAACATTAAGTATCTACTTCTGAACTTGTCACCTGGGATCCCTTTATAGTCAGTGGAAAGCAATAGTCACTTCTAGAGGCAATTCATCCCATCTATTTTAGATGTCTGCTTTAGGATGCGTCTGCTCTAGAAGTGACAATTTCTCTCCAGTGACTATAAAAGGAGCCAAGGGGGACTTAGCTGAGATACAAATTGCCAGTCTCAACACTTGGTCAGGTGAATCCCACGCTGAGAGTCTAAGGTCTTGCAATCAGGATTGCAGTATTTTGCCACCTCTTTGAATAGGAACTGGATGCAATCTGTATCTGTTTTGCTACACAGAAGTAGAATATGAGGAGCACAGTCCACCAATGGCATATCTTTTAAAGGTGACCAAAACACTTAAACTTGTAGAGTATACTAATCAGGATGCTAATGCCTATTTATGTTAAGAAAGCACGGTGGGGAAATCACATCAATTAACTGAAAAATTCTCAGTAAGGAAATGGAAAAAAGGTATTAAACTGTAACAAATAAGCATGATACAAATGGTTGTATCAAATTGTACAAATGTTTTTGTACAATTTGCTTTTTATTTGTCTATACAGTGATCTCATTTTCACTTCACTGAATAAATGACTTGACCAAATCTGCTAGGCCTAGATTTTAAGCTGAAATAAGCAATCAGATAGATAGCTAGAAAATCACTTATTTAATTAACTTCAGTATATTTGAAGGACCACTCTCTTTATTGATATTTACTTTGGTGTGAATGACAGTAGCACTGTAAATTTAACAAGTGTGAGAGTGGAACAGCCTCCCTGGAAAATTCTGTTACCACTTTAAAGTCTTTCTTCACAGCTCTGATTCCCAGTAGTTTTGAACAACTCAGGAATGGACCTATTTATCCTTTTTCTGTGGTTTTCTGTGTTTTGTTTTTATAACCACAAAGAAGTGCTTTGCTATAAAGAAGATACAAACTGACTTTTAAAGCTGACTTTGACAGTATTCCTTCTGCTATTACTTGCTATACATAGTGAGTCGGCACATGAAGAATTTCTAAAAACATACTCCAAATCGCCATGACTTCTTCAGTATGTGGAATCCTACTTCTTCACTTAATTATATTCCCTGCTAGTTTTCTGGTCAATTAACAGCTTCCAACAATGTGCAGCCATTGTGAGATACCTTGTCTTGGAAACACATCTGCTAATCTGATATAACAGACAAGCTATAATGTATAAACATGTTACAATCAGTTTCAAAGGAGCATCAGAAGTATTTTTGACTTGCACTCTGTATGTATGATAATGAGTTGCTTCAAAGGGAGCAGTGGATGTCCAGTGAGTCTCTAAAAATACAGTGAGAAAACAATCTCCAGTAGAAGCTTGTATCAATGGTTAAAACCTGCCCCCTCATTTGCATTTCCTTCTTGATGTGTGATATTCTTATAGACAAACCTGAAATGAGTTAAGAGTAATTCCAGTATTTTTGAGTCTCCCAGAGAGGGCTTTGTCCAATTTTTTTGATATGGTAAATCTTGACTACACTATTCTCAATACTCTTACTAGCTTCTGCTTTTATTCGGCTCTACAGAAAGTTACAAGTGTCATTATTTTTTTTCTTGTGGAAGTAATCAGTGCAATGCTTTTTGTGCTCAACATTTTGCAGCCCAAGGACAGCATAGGACTACTTAGTTTAGTTCATTGCTTCAGATAGCTGATACGTGAAATTAAAAAAGTAAGCCATGTTGATTGGACCCACATGGATATATCTTTCTCTGGGCTGATGAACTCAACTGAACTTTTAGAATTAGTGTTGGTATGAATAGTCATAGCTTCAAATTCAAAATACCTCTTAGATAGTTTCTGCAATGTTCCCTGACGAGTGTCTTTTTAACAAATAGTTTTTTAAGCATTCACTTTCCTGTGAATGGTATATACATCCTTTAGTTTATCTTAATATTCAAAGGGTTTTCATGGTTCTTTATGCTTTAAGATATTTTTGAATAATTTTTTATAAATAATATCTAGTTATTCAAATTAAAACAAGCCATCACATTGAAGAAATACAGACAGTGAGAGAGTTTTATTGACCTTCAACAAGAAATGCATCTAGATAACCAATGACTCTAAGAAAAAAAACTTTGGCTAATTTTTGGCTCCTTAAAATTCCTGAGTTTTATGGAATTTCTCAGCCTAGAGACATTAGCACTAATAAACCATGCAGATAGACATCATAATTTTATTGTTAGTGAATGTAATGAAAGGGGTTTTGTTTGTTTGTTTGTTTGTTTGTTTTTTAATTCACAGCTGCATTGTATTTCTCTGCTTAAGAGCTTTATTTCTGGTACAATTTTCAAGTAACTTGATTGATTTCAGTGGATTTATTCTGGAGTTCTGTACATATAAATGCATGCAGAATTTGTTTGTACTTTTAAAATCCATTCACTGTGAACAGTTAAAGGTTCCCAAAGCCTTACTGAACTGTATTTTTACAAAGCAAGCAATTAGGTTCAACACTGTCAGAGTATTTAAAGAAGATTGCTATATAGTGTTTCTTTTGTCTGACACAAAGAGGTATAGCAGTTCTGTGGCCCTTGCTCATATTTATGTCTCTAGAAAATACAGACAAATTTGTCCCAAAACCAGTGTGGCCAAAGTCCATTCTTCTGCACAACAAGCGCTTTATCAAAAACATTGTTAGAAAGAATGACCAAATGGGATATCATCCGAGGTAGCAAATACCCTGTCTTACACTTCATTTTTCCAACACTAGCATTTATTAATGCCACAAGTGTGCTAATTGTTCCTTGGGGGATGCTGGGTGCCAGCAAGCTGTAGCAGTGATAACTGTGATATCTAGGCGACCTGGAAGATACACTGACAACATATGTATCTATAAGATTGTGAATACTGTGACTTGGTATTCAGTTTAATAGCTGAATCACTTTATTTAAGAATGTCTCTGAAGGGATCTCTTGTTCATTGCTGGATATGATTCTTCTTTATATTACTATGCTGCTTGTTTTCATGATTGATTATAACCAAACAATAAATTTCTGGCCAACTTACACTAATACCATCAGCTATTACTTGCATTGCACAGTCTGTAATACAACTCTTAAGAATTTGAGCCAATCTTTGTTGTTACATGCAATCTGCCGTGCCATGGAACAACAAGAGGCTGAAATGAGGGACTTTAACAGCAACCCTATAATTATTGCTCCTTCCCTGTGCAGAACCCTTGCTGATTCATTGACTGTTGTTCATGCTGGTCCGATATAGACTCCTGTTTTTCAATGAATTTTCATTATATTTTTCTTCTCTGCACTTTATTCTAAAAAAGCCCTGCCAAAATATGTGCTAATTTTTTTCTTGACTGCCTACTTAACATGGCCTTTATTTTTCCCCAAGCAAGTGAATAGTGAAGAGAAGGCTAATATCTCAGTATTTAATAGCCCTGTTGGTGTTTAAGGCATAATAATTAAAAAACATCAAATCCAAATAGAACTGGGCTTGGAACATGTATATAAAATGCCTGTATTAAGGAAGAAGATACTTAATAGACTGGTGTTAAGTCTTTCACTTTATGCAAAAATAAATTTCCTTTTGAGTGTGCTTTGGAATCTTACATCTCATTAGGACAGCAAGGATAACGTGGATTTGTAAGGTCTGGCTACACAATAATTTTGATTCACACCCATATTTTAGATGTTGACACTGGTTGTGACCAGTGGTGCAAACCCCAACTCACAGGTAATCGCTATCGGTATCCCTCAGGGTTTAACGCTGGTGCAAATACTGTTTAACACCTTTATTAACAAACTGATGATGGGATGGAGAGCACTCTCAGACATTTCTCAGATGATATGAAATTGGTTGGGGGAGTGGTTGATACCCTGATGGGCAGAGCTGCTGTTCAGAGATACCTCAGCAGGCTGGAGCAATGGGCTAAGAGGAACCTCCTATAGTTCAGTAAGGGTGAATGCAAAGACCTGCACCACATGCAGCAGTACGGGCTGGCACTGACTGGCTAAGAAAAGGTGAGGTTCTGCTGGACAACAAACTGGATGTGAATCAGACCTGTGCCCTTGCAGTGAAAGAGGCCAACCATATCCCAGGCTATATTAATGAGTGATGATTCCACTTTATTCAGCACATGTGAGAGTCCACATTTGAGGTACTTTATTCATTCTTGGGCTCCCCAGCACAAGAAAGACACTGACATACTGGAACAAGTTCTGTGGAGGCCACCAAGCTGGTCAGGGACTGGAGCCTATGACATAAAAGGAGAGGCTGAGAGACGATCTGTTCATCCTGGAGAAGGGGAGACATTAGGGTCAATCCTACTGTCATCTACAACTAACTAATGGAAGAGAATGTTACGCTTCAAAATTCTACTGTGGGCAAAAAAGAGACTCACCTTATATGTGAAGCCAAGGTTTTGTTACTAGTATAATAGAAATCTTAGCAGTCTAATAAAAGTTTTATTATTACTCCAGATTCAAAGGCTAGAGGAGAAAATAAAGAAAAGAATACTACTTTACAGAAAAAAGTTTATATATCAGTAATATAAAACTATGGTAAACATTGTTATGCATAAACTTCCTAGTGTCTACCACTTTCCTTGATGTTTTGCTTGCCTTACCACTGCACCTCCTGGTCCTAAAACTGACAGTTTCCATCCAGATTTCAGGGTAGCTATGGGGAATGATCAGCATCTGAAGTGCTATGCTGAGAGAAGTGTGATGTTGATTCTGATGCTTTCTTCCTCCTCACTTGAATATCTACCAGGACTCATTTTTATGTTTGCTAAGAAACTTCTACAACTTGCTCTTTTTTATTGGTTTACATCTCCACATTACATCTGAATTTACTATGTATAGTGCCTTCTATATATGCGTTGTTCTCTTTGTTACGCTTAAAACTAGTTTTCTGCAGCTCCAGGTCTGCATTTTTTATGTCAACTGTAGTGAACTGCTTATGGGCACTGTGTCTCCGCTGCCAAGCCTGTGGTTTTTTTTTTAATTACCTCTCACCCGTACTTCTCTACATCACATCATAGAATCACAGAATCATAAAATGATTTGGGTTGGAGAGAAATTTAAAAGTCATCTAGACCAATGCCCCTGCTGTGGGCAGGGACATCTTCCACTAGATCAGGTTGCTCAAAGCCCTATCCAGCCTGATCTTGAACACTTCCAATGATGGGGCATCCACAACTTCTCTGGGCAACCTGTTCCAGAGTTTCACTGCCATCATCATAATTTCTTCCTTATGTCCAATCTAAACTTACTATCTTTCAGTTTAAAACCATTGCCCCTTGTCTGGTCACTATAGGCCCTGGTAAAAAAGTCTTTTGCCATCTTTCGTGTAAACCCCCTTTAGGTAACTGGAAGGCTGCAATAAGGTGTCCCTGGAGCCTTCTCTTCTCCAGGCTGAACAACCCAACTCTCTCCTTCATAGCAGAGGTGTTCCAGCCCTCNATGCAGCCCAGGCTATGGTTGGCTTTCTGGGCTGTGAGTGCACATTGCCAGCTCATGTCCAGTTTTTCACCCACCAATATTCCCAAGTCCTTCTGAGCAGGGCTGCTCTCAATCCCTTCATCCTCCAGCCTGTATTGATACCGGGGGTTGCCCCGACCCATGTGCAGGATGATGCACTTGGCCTTGTTGAACACCATGAGGTTTACATGGGCCCCTCTCTCTAACATGTCAAGGTCCCTCTGGATGGCATCCCTTCCCTCTAGCGAATCAGCTGCACCGCTCAGCTTGGTGCCATCTGCAAACTTGCTGAGGGTGCACCCAATTCCACTGTCTATGTCAGTGATGAAGATATTAAGTAGTATTGGTGCCAGTTGGACTCTAGAGGGACACCTCTCATTACAGGTTCCCACTTGGACATTGAGCCATTACCTGTAACTGGACACAGCCAGCCAACTAATGCCTTATCCATCTAACAGTTGGCCCATTAAAACCATATCTCTCCAATTTAGAGGTAAGAATGTTGTGGGGGACTATATCAAAGGCTTTGGAGAAGTCCAGGTAGATGACATCCATACCTCTTCCCTTGTCCACTGATGCAGTCACTCCATTGTAGAAAGCCATTAGGTTAGTCAGGCATGATTTGCCCTTGGTGAAGCTGTGTTGGCTGTGTGTAATTCTCTCCCTGTCTTCCAAGTGTTTCAACATATCTTCCACGAGGACCTGCTTCATGATATTACCGCGCACAGAGGTAAGGCTGACTGGATGGTAGGTCCCAGGTTCCTACTTTCTAACCTTTTTAAAAATAGGCATGATGTTTTCCTGTGGGCATTTCACAGGTGTTTCCCTGTTGCTTCCGAATACATCAGCAGCCCCTGGCTCTTCTCCATTGCTCAAAACTCCATCTTTTTCCCCTGTTAAATTGATCTTAAAGCTCTCCCTATAAGTCTGGACAGCTTCTTGGCAAAGATCATCTTGCCCTGCTTGGTCAGGTGAATCCCATCAGCTCCTAACAGACCCAGCTTCTCAAAGGTAGATCCATGATCCTAGAAGCCACAACCTTGAGTAGGGCACCAGCCTCGAAGCCAGGCATTCACCTTTTCAGTTAGTCTTCTTCCTAAACCCATTCCTCCGACTGGGAGGTGTGGTCATCTTTGTGATGGTGTTAATGCTCTTTGGACACAGACCTTGCGTTGTGTTGTGTTGTGTGGTGTTGCGGACCAGGCTTCCAAAAGCATGCCCTGCCTGCCCATTGAAACTCAAGGGACATTTTCTTCAAGCGTAGCAGCTAGGCTTTGGACAGCCTTGCCTCATGGTGCTCTTCACTTTGCCAATGAGGAACAAGTTTCTATGCTCAGGTTTTCATTTGAAACCTATTACTGAATCAAGTCCTATTTTCATGAAGTGACTTCTTAAACAGTATGACATTGGTAGAAAGCCTTCAGAAGTCTGCTGTTCTCTGGACCTCAGAGGGTGGCAGCCAGCAACTCTGTAACTGCTGTAGCTACAAATGTCTGCAACTGAAACAGTTGTGGCTTTTTAATAGGGTAACAAAGGCTTACATTTTTTTTTAGCAGGTACAGAGGATACTTCTGGTTTTAATTTTCATTTGTCTGGAGAAAGGATCATTGGTGTAATATAATGTCATGCTGTTTATTAATTGTAAATAAATTAACATATATACAGAAGGGATCTTTTCCTCATCATGAACAATGCTAAAACAATGAGCCACTCTGAAAAGAAAGGTAAATGAGGCCCTCATGCACAAACCCCAAAGCTTCAAAGGAGAAGGGTGAAAGAGCTGTATGTCCATATGCCGCAGGACTACCTGTGATTAACCCAAGTTATGGACACTGTCACATCCTACGTAGTCGGGGCCAGTTCAGATCAACTACCTTCTAGATCAGCCCTCTTGATGGCCTGGATGTTTCTACTCTTACAAAGCTATAGAATCAACTAGAAAAAATACTGAAATGACTGTATTTGCTACAGAATAGCTAGAATAAATATGGAAGTGGAACATGTATCGGGGTCTTAGTCAGTCCTGTGAGGGCCTTTTTCCTGTTGTGGAAGGTGGATGGGATTCTGGGCACCATTTAAGCTGGCTTT
>VYZV01003382.1:2786-40499 GCA_013401275.1 Pandion haliaetus | reverse complement strand
TTATTGTGAAAAATCGGTTTTTTTTTTTTTTTTTTTTTGTGTCTTGACACTGTAGTACTTGCACATGATGTGCTTTAAGGCCACAGGGATGATTGATGTAAAGGTGATGTTGAATTCTGTAAAGTTTGCTATGGCAAGTGCTGAGTTTCTGGTTGAACTAAGGCTGCCGCTTACATAGAATTTCAGTTTAAAGATTTTTAAATACCAAGGATCCTGCGTGCCCTCCTTTGATATGTTACCTGATGTTTTAGAAGTGTGAACCTTTCTATCTGGGCTATATTGTAAGTATATCAGGAATTATGTGAATCCATTACTACTGATGTAAAATTTTGTTGTTGCTGTTACTTTTTAGCTTTTAACCAACCATTTTCATCCTCCTTTTATTAGCTCTGCCAAAAACCGGCTTCTTTTTCTAGCTAATCTTGGAGGAGGGACATAAAGCTGAACACACGAGATAATTTTAGGGATTGAAGAGGAGAGGGATGCAGCCCCGGAGAGAGTGACAGCCAGTGAGTCAGGTCCGTGCACACTTAAGTTTTTGCCAGCGTACGGAGGTGGCGGCAGGTCGGACAGCGGATGCCCAGACCCTGGGCACCTGAGGGTATTTTGAAGTCCCTTGTCAGAGCTCCGCCACTGCCTGATAGAGGGACCCTGGCAGAAACGCTCGCTACAGGATCGCGTACGATCGCGAGTCTCGGCCCGCTGACTACCTACTCTTACAACGCACTGTTTCCCCAGTCGAGCTTGCCCGACTGCCACGAGGGAATGGAGCGAGCTGGGGTGAAGTTTGACTTTGACTTTGTTGTAGACATGTCAAGAAAACCTGTGCTCTGCCCATTGCCAGGCCTGTGCGGAGCAATTATTCATGCTGGAGACCCAACGCTAGGAGACTTGGGCTCAGAGAGGGGGAATGCCTAGTACTGGTAGGACGAGATCATTGTGCTGCAAGTTGAATGAAAGGCTTTTTTTTTTTTTTTTTTTTTTTTTTCCATAACAAAGATAAGACAGGCCGTGAAAGACACTTTTTTCGACGAAGGAAGAAGGTGTTATCCTGCTTAAATGATTTAGACAGACTTTATTTCCTAGGAAAGTCATGATTCTCTTCATGGATCATTGTCTCCAAACTGAGTTGCTCAGTGAGACCTTTCGTCCATGGAAAAGAGACCCAAATAGTGTGAACTGAACTGGTGACCTTCCACCACTGTAAGTCAGGAGCCATAGAAATGTTTGTCAACGCTTTGAAAAGAAATGGTTGTACTTGAGATGCTTTCCTAGGAAAAAAACCTCAATATGGAGCTACGATGAGGCTAGATTTCAGCACAGGTCTGCCAGGACACATAGGTTTCTTTTTTCCCTTTGAAATAAAATATGGAAGTCAGCTGGGGTGTCTGAGCTTTTGGGATATTATAAGGAAAATATTCAATGCACCTTTTTTTTAATTCAGGTCAGGTGAGCCTTGCCTATAATTAGTTTTCTAGAAGCAACACAAATATACTTTTAATACTGGGACAAAAACAGTGTGAAAAATTCTCTATGTGGGAAGTTGGTTTGGTGGCCTCCCATTTGGGGAGCGGTATGCACTAGTCTGCAGAGAAAAATCCCTAGGTCCTGACTCAACCAAAACATGCGGCCACCAGCCCCAAAGGCACTTCTCCGCTAATGGAGACGGGATCTTGGCCGATGTGCGTCGTTGCTTCTTCTTGGTCAGATGAAGCTCTGGGGGTGGTGCAAAACATAAGTATCTGTTAGTTTACTTCTGATAACTTGTGATCCTAGACTGGTCAAAACCAGGTGAGTCTTCCTCCTGCAGAGATAGTTACTTGACCTGGGAATTACCCTTTTTTGCTTATCTCCCTTTCTTTCCCCCATTCTTGACACATGTTAAAAAAATGGTGTTACCATAGATTGAACTGTGGGCTAACGTTAGTGTGTAGCATATATTAGCAGTAAACAAGATTCCCGCTTGTCATTTGCAGTACTCAATAATTACTGTTTTGTCCAAAACCGGTTTTTTCCTTTTTTTGGGGGGGGGTTTGTGTGGTTTTTTGTTTGGGTTTTTTTGGGTTTTTTTTGTTTGTTTGTTTTTTTTTGTAAAACAGGACAGCATCTCAAAACGACACATCATAAGCTGTTTTCAACCCTGCTACATTACTACATTCTTCCCCTTCAGGCACATTTCCCCACTCACTCAGTGTCTGCGAGCACTTACTCTCCTCCTGTGGATGACATCCGCTTTGTTTATGTCACACAGTTGCCCTGGCAGATGACATCATAAGGAGAGTGGGAATCCTGCCAGGGATCCTGTCCGGTTTCTGCATCTGCCGTTTGCTGTGCGAACGCCACACGTGGCATTGCAGCTATTTAAATGCTGTGAATTAGGGGATGTGAATATTTCACAAGCAGTGGAGCAATTTAAAGTCAAAACTGCATTAAAATAAGTTTTTCCATAATATGCTATTTCATTAATATGGCAAGATTAACCTACACAGTTCATTTATCCACATTACGTCAATATGGACTATGGATGATGTGAGAAGATAGGTGTCTTGCTTGACCATCACCCGATGCCAGTCTTTAAGTTTCTACCAATTAATGTGTGGTTTATTGATAGAAATGAAGGAGAGGTGGGCATTAGTTGGATTCATAGTAGTCCTGGCGTGGTGCTAAAATCCCGCTGCTGTCAGGCATACCAAGCAGGTCTGCTGAGGCGTACTGTGTGCTGGGACTGATTTGATTTGTATGCGAGGCTGCAGCCAGGGAAAGTGTTGAACAGTTGCCCATGGGATGTCTGAGAAATGTCTTTTTAAGAAAATCTGTATGAAAATGGAGGAAATACACTGCTATATAGAGGAGGTTCTTTTCTGTGTGAGATTATGTGGGTTTTTTTGGGTGGGGTTGGTTTTTGGGGTTTGGGGTTTTTTTCAGAAATGACTCGGTCTAGTTAGAAACTTCCTTGTTTGGGTTTGTAGGCAAGAACATCTTTACTTGTGTAAATGATCCATAATGTTAATTCCTCCTAAATCATCCCATCAATATCAGTAAGTTGGCAAATAATGACTCAAAACATGCGCGGTGACTCTCGACCTCTACATAAGGCAGCATTCAGAGGAAGATTAAGAGCTATGAAGAAAATTAACTCTATCCCGGCCAAAACCAGCACAGGTGTGAAGACAATGGGGTTTTTATTCAAAGACTTGTTCCTGGTCGGAGTTGCTTGTCCCTGGAAGAGGTGGCTACAGAAGACCCTGTCTCAGTGCTTAGGTGAACGAGAAGTGTTGAACTGGCTTTTATGAGGAAAAAGCAATCTTCCCCTTAGCATATGCTAGCGGGTTGAAATTAATAGTAGATGGAAAAAATTGAGCAGCTTCTGCTTCCTTGCATGCAAAATTTTAGGAGTAAAAGAAAAAAATATTTTTTGCAACTTTTAGTAAGACCAGTGTTATTCGTAGACTAGAATGCTGAACATCCCGAAGCGGGTATTGTGTATGGAAACCCACTGAGGGTCATGGGCAACTCTTCCCTGAGAATAGCCACCTGGGAGGGAAGATTTCAACACCAGTGAGGCTTGTCTTGGCGAGTTCCTCTCAACCATATCTTCTTTCAAAGTCTTTATCTTGCTTCTTTTGATATTTTGCCTTACTATGCTTTTGTCCACATGCTGAGCACAAATTAGACCTTCTGTAAGTCAAGTAGCTCTAATCCACGCGGGTAGGAACCACATCTTCCTAACAAATATCAAGCTGGATGAGATTACCTGCTGGTTACCTGCACTGTTTGTCAAGGATTGTACGCAAGCCTTACATACCTTGTACAAAATCATATATGGTTAGCGCTTGATGCCCATAGCATGACAAAATCCTTCACAAAGGCAGATCATTCCATTTATTCAGACTCTTCAAACTAAATGGTGTCTGATCAGAATTTTCCAGTGGGTGGTTTTTCTGGGAGAGAGCACCAGTGAAACAGAGCAGGGCGAAGTTGATGTTCTTGCTGTTGCTGCTCAGCCTGGGAGCCTGTTGCACTCGGCAAGTTATATTTCTTCACTAGCAAAGAACATCCCACCAAGGTGGACCAAATGTTTTTGTGCAGTATTGCTCTTACTGCCATTTTTCAGGACGCCCACTTTTGCTTCCTGGTCTTCTATTTTGTCACCTAGAAAGTTCTTCAATTTTCAGGGGGGGGAAAAAAGTCTGTTAAAGGGTATAATGAGATATTGAAACTTGAGCCATAGTGAGTTTAAAATTCAAGCGCTTTCCTTCTGTCATAGGAAGAAAATTGCAAAGCATATCCAGAAATGAGTGCGTATTATGGGACCACAATGGTATCCAGGAGGTGCTTAGTACACTATTTTCATTTAAAGAGTGTGGTGACTGCTGAGATATGTGCCTCAAGACAATTTAATGGGTCTCTCTTCACCATTAGTGATCAGGTATTTGACAGTTGCAAAATGTTTACTACAATGACAAAAGCACAGACTCTAAATATGTCTGAGAAGATGATGAGCCTGATGAGACTCATGGATCAAAAACTCAGTTGCCTGTTGGTAGGGAGAGAATTTCAGCAGCACCTTGAGTCTGTAAGTTGGGTGCGGTGGGAATGGCCATCCTCCTACAGCTCAAGACTACCGAGGTGGCAAATGGGTCTGCAGGCAGTCGGCTATGCCATCCCTCCTCCCTGACTCCTTTGCCACATTTGGTGACCTTTTACAAACATCTTCAGAATTTCCAGTACAATTTTTTTCTGCCCCCCCCTCCTTTTTTTTTTTTTTAAACAACTAAATAGAATTTTTGGTTGGTTGAGACATTTGTGTTTAGAACAATATACATGTTCAATGTCAAGTACATTACAGGAAAAGAGAAGAGTTATTTATACTTACATTGAAATATGTTGTCTTGCACACACCGTCACTTGTGGTATAGACCTGAAAATGCATCTTTGGTGTTTCTTAGACTAGAGCAGAGGACCTGGACTTCCTTTAGTGATTTTTCCAAGATAAGTTTTCAGTGGTTATTTGAGAGACGTGAATGGAGACGACTTTCTGAAGAGATTGCCTTCTCCATGGTGGAGGAGAAGCTTGATCTGTAATTTTAAAAGTTTGCTTACATTTTACTTAAAGTCTTTTCATTGGCTGCTCTCTAGTGCAATGCAGGTTATAATCAGCTTTAGGGGAAAACAAAACAAACCAACAAAAACACCGTTCCTCTACACAAATACACAAGGTCTGTGTCAGCTGCTTACCCGTTTGTTAGTTGAAAGGGGACAATGTCTTGCCAATGTCTTGGTATGTGCAGGTTTTGGAAAGAGGAGGTTGGTCTTGATCAGTGACTTTGGTGGTAACTCCCCCAAAATTGAATCTAGGTCTAGAAAAGAGTGACAGTTCCAACAGAGGGAAATTTCTGCATTTCTTTTACCGTCATGTCTTGACTGTCATTTTATAAGATATGTCTCAATTTGAGACATCAGTGTCATTTATTAGAGAAATTTTAATGCAGCATTGCAGAGAACAGATTTAAAAGCTCCAGAGAAATCCAAAATGAAAAGCTCAAATCATTGCTGTGGAAAAAGCCCCAGTTTATATAAACCACCAACATCGCTGCCACAGTAAACTCAATGGCTTTTGCTTTAACCGTGTTGAGTTTTGAGCAAGTTACCCAAGGTATTGCAGCCCAGTGGGAGAGGCTGCTGGGTTTTGTTGTGTATCTGATAATTGTAAAAAATAGAGGGTTTAATGAAATGGAGAAGTGAGGTGGTATTTTATTCAGATGATTTTATAAAATCTGTGTGCAGAACATATTCTCTCTTGCATGGTCCAAACCATTACTGATTTCACAGGGAGCTTTGCAACAGTATCGGTCTGGTCTCTAAGAAAGTTGTGATTCCTTCTTTTTCTTACATGTTTCGTCAGAATATCATAAGTTAGTTTTAATGTAGTACATNTGTGTGGTTAGCTCTTCAGAAGAACCACTCTTGGCCGTGGGAGGGGAATTACTGCCTGCATCTGAGAAGTCTGGTTCCTTCTTTGTGTTTTTGTCTTCCATTGCTTCTTCATCCAGGATTTCATCTTCTTGGAAAGTTTAATAAATTTCTTCAAAATATTTGGGGGGTGTGTGGGGAAAAAAGTGGATTTTAACTTATCTCTTGGGCTCAAAAGCCTTATGGTTGTTTGGTTTGGTTCTTTTAATAGGTTTATATTGAAAACTTTCTCATACTTCAGTTTGACGAAACAGTAGCAAGGTCTTAATGGATATACACACAGCCTCAGATGGAAGAAAACAAATCTGATTTCTCCTGAAGCTTTTTCACATTTCTTTCTATAAGTTAACAATATATTGGAAGTCTTTTTTGAACCTGGCCAAAGCTCATTAGCATTGTCTTGGCCTTTAATAAGAAATAGGGAGGGAAGTCTCCATTCCCCTCCTTTGGTAAGGGAAGTATAGTAATACTGCTGTATGTAACTATAAATTGTTATGCTTTCAAGAAATTATCTATAATAGAAAGTAAAGCACAGCATGTGAGCATACCTGTTTTCTTACTTTACCAGGTATAAAAAGTGAATTTTAATTTCCTAAGTAAAAACTTTGAACTCTAAGCATTCTTAATAGAGTAAGGAAAGCTATTTCTTGCTGTTAGTTATTATTCTGGAATCTCCATTGCGTATAGATGTTGCTCCTTGGCCAACAGAATTCAATCCTGTGTGCAGGCTTGAAAGCGAGAGCAGTGTAATTGGCACATGCAATGTTGCATCATTTAATGAGAAAGCATTGATTTTATGACATCGTACTTCACTTCTCTGGCTTTTTTGGGAGATCTACTCTAGCCAATTCCTAGGTATTCTCTAAGTGCAATAGGGCTTTAACGCCCATATGAGCCATGGTTCATGTCAGACCCCATGAGCCCTGGCTGCCCAGAGAGCCCTGTGCCAGCAGCTGCGTCGTTCTGCAGGCAGCTACCTCGTGCAGGTTTTATTACATCTTTGCCTCAGAGGTGGAAAACTTTGGGGTTGAATGAGTTATTTGCGTTAAAGGTGGTAAATTATTTCATGCTCCAGATGGGGCAAAAAAATGAGGGGAAAAAAAAAAAAAGACATGCTTTCTTTGATGCTTTCTTTAACTGAAAAAAGTTTAATACTTCATCTTGAAGTGACATTTTGAGCTTAGACACATTACTAAGACTGATCCAGTGATGGTTATGACACCGTAACAGGTCTCTTCCATCATATATATTTTTGTACCATGATTTCTTGGGTCTGGTGGTTGGGTGGGTTTTTTGTTTTTTGTTTTGTTTTGTGGGGGTATGTTTTTGTTTGGTTGTTTTTTTTAAGGTCTTTAAAAACCTAACACTGATGAGCTTCCCGGGAAATGGGCCTGGCTGGGTTCCCCCAAAGGGCTGGGCAGCAGCTGGATGTGACGAAAACCTCCCAGCTGCCTCCTGCCATACATAACCCCCTTCCTCTCCCATCTCAGCTGCACCACCAAAGCGTTCACATCATCAACTTCGGATAGGCTTGGCCCAACTGATGCAGGTCAGACACACAAAAAAACTACTTACATCCATACGTACTAGTGGCAACCGTTCTTCTAATGTCAAACTCCTTAAATCAGGTGGTCACATGTAGCCCAGACATAGTTGCAAACATCTGTCTTTAGATGTAATTTATTGTAAGAGGTGATTATATTCATAAAGCTAAAGCTGTAGGAGAAGAAATATTTAACTTGTAATTCTTGAAACCTTGGACCCTGTTGCTGCATCACAAAGCAGATTAGCTCATTTATTTTCATTGAGCAGTGCAATGAGCAACATTCATGCTGAAAAGTAAACGAGATTTGGAAAATGACTGCATCTGAATAACTGTAAATTTTATTAACAACGTGGATTTAAATAATGGCTTTTCCTGTATTTTTTTTTTATTCTTTTTGCATCCCTGTCTGCTTGCCCAAGTCTGTAAATCATTCATTTGATCACTTGTTCAAAATTTATTAAAATTGATTCCCATTGTTTTCACATGCAGAATGAATTTTCCAGATCATCTTCATCACTTTGATCCCCAGACAACTCATGGCCTGTCGTGGTCAGGTGGTGGGATGCTCTGGGATGCGCATCTCCCTCAGCTACAAAGGGTTGAGCTTAAGGGACTGTATTCGTGGTCCCTGCGGGTCGGGGAAGAGGCTATGGGGGCTGCTGGGATTGGGACCCCAACCCAGATGGAGGGGCTCCTTCCGCAGCCTCCTGCCCCCCGCCCCGGGTTTGCCCACATCCAAAGCGTGCCACGCTTTGTTATTCATGGATAGCCAGCAGATTGTAACTGTGAAAATACTCAGTCACAGGCACTCAGTGATACAAACTTGGATCTTTTTAATAAGAATAGACGCTTTGGTTGTATTTAAAAAACAAAACAAAACAAACAAAAAAACAACCTGGAGGTTGGAAGTCTGTGTACAAACACACCTGAGCCCATCAGCATCTGAACCTCCGTCTATAGGAATCAACAGGCCCTTGCAGGCAAAGATCAGGTTTCGGGCAGGGAAGGAGGACGAGGGGACAAAGAAGCTCCGGCAGCTCCACTCTCCTCCTTCATGTGCGGGGATGGAGGTGGGAGCTCTTCCTCCAAGGGAGTCGGGCTCCGTGCTGGCACGAGGTGGCTTTCCCCTTGGGAGCAGGGTGACTTCCCAGCCCAGGCTAGAGCTGGGTCTTCTGGTCTTCAACGGGAAGGATATTCCTTCTAGCGCAGTGAGAATAGGAGCTTTTGGAGAACCAAGCCAACACAGGAGGTTTTTGGTACAATCCTGAGACCTGCCAGACTGTGGCTACTCCTGATATCGTCTTAGAAAGCATCTGCTGTAACGTTAAAAGGAAACTGGAGTCAGTCAAGAGAGGAGACTATATCGTATGTAGAAGTCTCCCAAGCTTGCCAAGAAGATGCTGAACAGACACCACCTAAAGGTCCCTGCACCTGCCTGTCCCCTACAGCACATGATGTTCTCCAGCTTTGAAGAGCTGAGCTGCTTTCTCCTGCCTGCAGTGTGGGTGCTCAGCGTGATGCTCTGAGCAAGACATGATGGGACCGGAGGGTGTCCTCTGAGCTTTGGCACAGCACTGCCACTGAGTGACAGAGCTAAGTGTTCAGCAAGGTAAAGGTATGGACAAGTAGTTGCATGTTTACGTTTGTAGTAAATATTGTGCTTGCATGTAGTTAGGGAGTAAAGTTAAGGTAAACAGAGGAGGATGAGTATTACAAGGTGATGGAAAAGAGGTTGACTCTGAACTTTGTCATGTTCAGCATTTTTGTATAAGAAGGCTCGGAATTTTGCAGAGAAAGCAGATGCAGGCTTGCATGGGAAGAGGCTTTTGTTGCAAATTATAAAATAGCGAAGAAGTTATTTTCATTGCTAGGTATTCTTATTTAAACAATATTTAGCTACTTAAGATATTAAAATTAAGCACTGCAGTTTATATTAGAAAGTTTTTTGTAATACCTTTTCCCCGCCTTTTTTTTCTGGAGTATGTTTTTCAAAGGCTTTGAGGCTTCAAAGAGCTCATGGGATCTAAAGGGTCTCCTTCCTTCAAAGTGTTGCTACTGCTTTAGGTTCGCCGTCCATAAATCCCCATACCCAATGGGAAATGTTGGGATGTCTCCTTCTGTAGGTGGATGGCTTCCTGCAAACAGTTCTGCATTCGACTGAGGAGACTGCTTTTGAGCAACTATTTACTTCATTCCTTGTTTCTCGTTTATGAGGAAGACATAAAAATGCTTTCTGCACTTAAAGTCATTCTGGTAACGCTCTAAATTCTATGCTTAAGGATGCATTTAATTAAAGATTGAGTATGGTATAAAGTATAGGTTAATTAAATACCAATCAATTCCTGTATAAAATACATATAAAGGGGCTTAGACTCAGACAGTAAACTGAATCTCCAGGAGGAGATAACCCTCTTGCACACTGTGCAGCTGAAGAATTACTTCCCACGTGCTTTTCCCCACTGCATTTGCCATTCAGAGTATTAAAGTACTTGTATAAAAGCTCTGTTTATGGAAATAAGGTCTGACCCGTTCTTGCTGTTCAGAAGAGATTTCACAGACGCTTTTCCATCGATTTCAATCGGATCCTCACTTCGTTATGGTGATGTTGGTATCATTAAGACAAAACTCTAATTGAGGAAGGAATAACTCTGAAGTGCTGTGATTTTTTTTTCCAAAGATTTTTTACAAGGTCCCTCATAGAGTCAATGCCACGAGAGGCATCAAATGAAACCAGAATGTCCAAAGTTAATAAAATGAGATGACTTGTCATGAAACAAGTTTTTAAACTGGAGATGGCCTTATCATAGGATATTGTGTATGCTGAAATTTAGGTGAGCTCCAGGGAGGAGAGGAGTTTTGGAGGGTCTGGAAGAGGAGTCCAATGTGGGAGAAGCCTTGTGTGATTGTCTCTCTCCTGTGTTCCTCCCTGGGCCCATGAAGGAATGTTTGGAGGCTCAGTGGGATGTTGGTCTGACCCTCTCCAGCTCTTCCTCTGGGGTACTGCTATCTCTGTTTCACCAGTGGTGGCAGTGAAAGCCTAGATGTTAATGTTGAAATATCAGAAAGTCGCCTGGAGTTTGTGCTCCTGCACTGGTGGCCTTTAATGTGAGGCCAAATGGGCAGACTTGAAAAAAGAGGCCTTAGTCTTAAAGGTTACACAGTGGATCAAGGGCAGTTTCTCTTCTAACTAGATCTATTTCTTAAGAAGACCTTGGAAGAACGATTTTAAGATGCTCGCTGCTCCGCATGCTCTGTAGTACTTCAGCAATGTTACTTACATGGTGAAAAGCAGTTATCCTACTTCAAAGTAGGGCGTTAAAAGTTAAGTGGTTTGGGTATTGTTTTGTTTTGTTTTAAATTAAAAATCCTTGATTTTAAAGTTGTTCAGAACTTTTTTTTTTTGGACATTCTTTTGTTTAAGCTACCAAAACTAGCTTCTAAACATGTCAGTTTTACTCAGGAGGAAAATGATTAATATAATTTTGAAATATTTTCTTTTTTAAATACGTGGCCCCATTAAAAACACAATTGTTTTTTTATTTGCCATAAATCCCCTTGAAGCAAAGCTTTTCTCAGTAATGAGTATTTTAGAGATGTCCACCTCCTCCTTTAGAAAGCTACTTTACATGACTACAGCGATGTCCCTCCAAGTGCTCAAGGCACCTTGTCAGCACGGCAGGACCTCTTAGAAGTATCTTTCCAGTTTTGCGGAAGGAGAAACGTGAGCTAAAAGCCTATGAAGAACTTGCCTGGGATCTAGCAGCATCTTGCCATGCTAGACCAAACCGCAGCCCCTGGCTGCCAGCCCCTTGCTGTGCTGCCTTCTCCTTCCATCGCGATTCCCAAAGCTCAAGGATTTCTACACTTGCATGTCAGCCCATGCCCTGCTTCCCAGCTCGGTGGGATTTCTAACTAGCTCTGAAGGTGCTTTTCTGCCTTTCTTCATATTCCTTCTTTCTTTTTCCTTTTATTCTGTTTTGTCTCCTAAATTGTCATCTCAGCTTTTGCATTTGCTCCTTCCTCCTTCATTCTCTCTTTACCCCCTGACACTGAGTTAGCAGACGTCCAGGGTGAGGTGCCTCTTCCTACACCATGTTTGAGCCAGCAAAGTTAAAGGGAGCACAAAGCAGGCAGAGGTGAAGCCCTTCGAGCCTACTGACACCGCATGGCTGCTTGCTGATATTGTGCCTGACACATGCATATGAGGTACGGGTTGCAAAAATGAAGTTGCAAGTTAATTGTTCTTGTTGCTGAAAGGCCTAGGTTAGTTGTTGTCATTACACTAATTTTTATACTGTCTTAGTGACCTTCACATCATATTAACAATTTTATATTATGTTAGCAAATTGCTCAGCGAGAGCTGCTAGTCTGATTGCATTCTGAAGGTCATTAATATGATATGAAAATATTATTGTATTCTCTGCTTTCATATTTTATTAGTGATATGGAAAGCAATAAAGAGGCTGATTTTTGCTGGGAGGTTCCCCAGGGAAACATGCTCTACAGCAGTGGTGTCCCACATTGGGTTCCTAATCCAACCTCAATGGGAAGTTCAATTTCCTCATCATTAATTATTTAGCTGTATTTAACTGCTGTGAATTCTCAGATTAATTTTTTTAACTGTTGAGTTTGATGACCTCTAAAGACATTGGTATTAACCAATGCAATATGAAATACAGTTGCTTAATGCAAATAGAAGCTAACTCTTCAACGAGGATTTGTGTGAAGGCATAATAATGGCAAATTTAATTTTTCTGCTGTAACGGTGAAGGCTTATTGTATTACTACCTTTGGTGCAATTCGGTATTGCAAAACGAAGGATGACGGTGACTGCGGCTGGGGCATTCCCTTAAGGTAAGCCTGGCTTGGATGGTCCCTGGCGCAGGGTGTCTGGGTGTCTGGGTGGTGGCACCGGGCTCTCCCCGGGACGTGTTGCCGGCGGCCGGCCAGGTGTTCCCTTTGATGAACTTCCCGGTGCGTTTGGCTGCTGATCGACTGCACCAGCACGGGGAAAGCTAGCGTAACCCACGTCTCGGTTTGGGCTCCTGAAATTTTGTTTCTCGAGTAATGTAGAACAGTAAAGTCCTAACGTGTGTGAGCGATAGGTTGAACTGTTATCAGTCACCCAACAGAGCCAAACGGGAAGGCAATAACCTTTGGGCAGGTTTTGTCTCTTCTTTAAGTTCCACAAAGCTTTAATCTTGAAGAAAGTAAGTTAGAAACAATAAAGACTTTAATAGAAAAGAAAGGTCATCACTTGCAAAGAGAAATGACTTTTCGAGTGAACAATGTGCTGTATTAGAATGACTTCACTCGAAAGGATGACTTTGTTGATAAGCAGCAACAGTTAGGCGCTTTAATGCTCTAACAGCCTCACGGTCCCTTAACTCGCCCTTAAAATGCCATATAACAGCAATTTATCAAATGTTACCAACAACAATGCTGAATTATAAAATAATAGGGTCCAAATGTTGGTTTTTTTAACATGATTGTACCAACTACTATGTTTTAATGTTTGAATTTTTGCTTTTTCCCTGCCACGGTATCAGGCTGCTTTGAGTTCATCAGCTTCAGTGACACAATGGCTGCAGCACAGGTGACACATAGCACCTCGGATCCCGGGAATATGCTTCCAAAACAAACTTATAATTGGCTTCTTTGATGGTAAGGGCTTGCAGGAAAATTAGTCTCGAGGCTCCTGCAGCCTGGGGACAATCCCAGCGGGTTTCTGCACTGCTCTGTGCAGCACTTCAGCAAGCAGCAAACCAAATGGATTATATCATTCAATAGAAATCGGTGCTGAGGGATATGGTCTGAATTTATGGCAAGTGCCACTGTGTGGTAGCAACAGGCCTGCCTGAAGTATTCAAACCCATCTGATTATTTAGCTTCAAATAAACAAAAACTAAGTCAAAAGTCCAAGGTTGTTGAAAGTTTTCCCTGAGCAAGGAGCAAATTATAAAGCTCAAAACCCAACCAAAACAGCGTTAGGTGCAGCTGAGGACCTGACTCAGAGTTTGTGCGCCTGCACCAAACACACTTGAAATCGTTTTGGGGTTGGTTTTTTTGCCCGTGGCCAGGAATGGAGCAATGGCATCGCACGGAAGGATCGGGTCCTGCCTGCCTCTGTGCAGTGCTGCTCGCAGTGCTGTAGATGGCAATGCTCCACCGGCACTGCGCGATGCCGCCGAGCCCCACGCCCCAGAACCACGGGAGCACCCCAGAACCACCGGAGCACCCCGGCACCGCCAGTGCGTCCTGCTTCTGCCACAGCTGGAGAGATGAGGGTGGCTGCTGCAACCCACGCTGCGGTGCGGCCGATGCTGCTGGGTGGGGGGCACTGGGGGCACTGGTCTTGGCACAGTGGTGACCCCGAGCTCTGGGAAGAAGGGGCATTGCTTTCCCGGGTGGTACAGTGCGACAGAGAAGAAGGGCTGGTGTAACTCCATGCCTGTGTATTTTTACTGGCAGCATAACTGCGACGTTGCTGCTTACCTTCTGGTTTGCGTCCTCTCCTGTCCAGGGCAGGGCAAGACCCTGAGCCATGCAGCGTGTCACCGGGCGTGCAGTTTGTGTTCGTGCAGGATACATCCATGGCACCGTCCGTGGTGCTGTCTGGTCTTAAATATGGGATCATAAAACCTGGTGAAAACGTAGGACAAAACAGGCAAAGCCACACTGAGCCCCAGTAGGAATTTTATTGACAATAACAAAGTCTTTTGGTGTCTCTTACAGGAGAGGGGAGCACGTCAAGCACAGTACTGGTTAACGTTGCCTGAGACAACAGTTTGAGAGTACTGAAGGTAAGACCCTGTGGACTGAGCTATATTTCATCACAAATAGAGCCCTTTAACCAGCAAACTTGTTCTGGGAAAGTTTCCAATTCAGACAATGTCTTGCGTTGTGGGGTGGTGGGATCTCTCATGCTAGGAGCATCAAAGGAGTCTCTGGAGACATTTTAAAAGAGGACAGGAGCCTGGGAGGGAGACTTCAAAATCCTGGCAAATGTACAAATAAAATACACTTCGGTCTTAAATTAATGTAGAATATTACGAAACTGTCTCTCAGAGATTATTCCCAATGTAGAGTTAAAAAACAAACAAGCAAACAACAACCCCCCCCCCCCCAAAAAAAAAACCCCAAAAACAAACCAACCCCAAACCTTGGCTGGTGTCCACAAAGCACAAGTGCTCTGGTTCCTAACCTCTGAAGGATGATATCCTCCAAAAATCATCTCTTTGGGAAGGTTCCACATCACCAGGCTTTATCTGCATCCTCTGTTTAAAAAAAAAACCAAACCAAAGAGACATCCCAGCTCTCTGAAAAAAGAGAAATTGTCCCTTGACCTAAACCACCCATTTATGCAAAGGCTTCCCCTGGCAAAGCCTACGCGTGCTCGGCCGGAGCTGTGTCCGCTCTCCGGACCAGCGCTGCTCTTTCGGCTGTCACGGGACTCCGTCGGAGCGTGGCTTTGTTGCTCCGGGCTCATCCTGAATAGCAAAGCTGAGCTGGGAAAGCCAGCCCTCCCCCTCCGGGGCCTCCATATGGCTGGAGCGCAAAGTTGGGCTGTGTGTGTTTTGAGCAGCAAACAAGAAAGGCAAAGCAAGAAGAGGAAAAAAAAAAAAACCCAAAACCAGAAAAGACTAGCAAATAGAGCCTGAGCAGAGAAGGAATTAGAAGAAAAGATAATAATAATAATAATAATAATANAAAAAAAAAAAACCCAAAACCAGAAAAGACTAGCAAATAGAGCCTGAGCAGAGAAGGAATTAGAAGAAAAAATAATAATAATAATAATAATAATAATAATAATAATAATAATAATAATAATGACGAAATTTAATTAATAGGCCACTAGTGAAGTTCATAAGCACCATAAAATTGCCATAACGGCCTAATTGCTTTGCTTGTCTTGCCAACAGCCAGTGAGAAGATGAAGTGTTATAATCCCCTGGATTTCGACGTGGGAGGCAGCGATTAAGGGGACATGCGGGGGTCTGCGCGGGCAGTGTCACCACGCCAGGAGCTGGCCCGTTCCCCAACGAGGTGACCCACTGTCGTTTGAATGACTGCCACCGTGGAGGAGCGTGGCTGGGGGCAGCTTGGCGGCGTTTGCGAGGGGAAACCAGCGGTGCAGCGGCTTTGCCCAAAGTGCGGGCGTAGTGACAACAACCGGTTCGCAGATTAATTTCTGCTTTGCCATAATTCTGGAAGAAGTATGGAGGAGTCATGGGTTTATTGCAGCCGCTTTCGTGCTCTCTTTCAAACCCTCTCACTGTCCTTTTGAAAATATTTTTTTACTTAATGCCAGCCCAGATATTTTTTTCCAAATTTTTATTTTTTTAATGCTTGCTTACTCTTGGTAATAATCATGTACTTACAGGAAATTACTTAGAGTAACTCAGGCTGTAGAGATACCAGTTCCCAAAGCCACAGGAGCTCCCATTCCTCTCTACTGCCTGATGCCCCTTAGAAGAGCCCCTGAACACAGAGATACCCAATAACTCCTGGGCTTTATTTAGCTGGGGCTGCCTGGTGCGGGGGTGCACGGCCCAGCCACCTCTCCTGTCCTGTGGCACTGTTCAGGTGGCATCGTGGTCACACCTGGAGGAGTTATTCACTGAGATGGCTGTTTTTCCTGTGCTGTTTTTGGCAGTGTTACACACTTGCCGTTGGTTCTGATGAGCAATTTGGATTTCTCTGTGTGAGCCTCTTTCATTTAGGGATGGGGAGAGGGTGCTGTGATGTGCTGGGTCTGTTTTCAGGAATTAATACTTTCTTTTCTAAAGGTGGTAATCAAGTGAGATCAAATCATCGTTTGCCATAATCTTATTGCTAAATGAGATGTTTATCTCATCCTGTAATTTCTGATGAGAAAAACAAATGGCTGTTTTGGGCAATATGGGTTCTGTATGGTACAGTCAAAATCTTGCGGCTAGTATTTCACATAATTTGTGCTGCTGACTTTTCTGTTTTTACATATTTATATTCCTTCCATTCATAATAAATGTGTTTTTTCAGCACTTCCTTGTCATAAGGATGATGAGGATTAACTAAATGCATCTAAACGTAACCATAAAAAAAGGGGAAAAATACGCTGCCTGAGCAAACCTGATACTCTTCCTAGTTCATTAGAATTTAATGAAGAAATACTCAGTGCCCAACAGGGAAATCCTAATTCATTATGTCTTTTGAATTCTCATTATGCATATGCACGGTGACTACTAGAAAACTGCACCCTTTCTTTAGTCTGTCGTCCATTACACTGTCTAATAAGTACCCGTTAAATACTGAATCTCGCGGAAGTTTTACTCCTGTAATTAATTTTCCATGGTTGACTCATGATGACTTTCCAGTGTCGTACTGGTGGTGGCTGGATCAAAACCATTGCACCAGTGAGGTCAGAGAGAAGCTGCTCTAAAAATGTTTTGACGGTGGAGAAGAAGATGGACCGCAACTAAACCTCCCTGCACACCTTACTATTTAGCTTATGGAAATGTTTACAAGCTGCTTAATCACTCAGAGCTATATTTTAGTTGCATTATTGTAAGTGGTGAAGGGGTTACTAATTCCTCTATCTCTTCACAGTTATTAATACTTACATCTTTTACCTTTATTTCTAAAAATGGGTAATAGCTCTGAAATAAGGAATCTCTTGGGGTGTTAGAGTCAAGAAATGGCTGGGTCTATTACAGCTGCTTTCCAGAGGACTTTTTTCCCCGCTGTTGCTCGTGGTTCAGCTTTGGTAGTGCGCGAGGAATGTATAGGAGGCTTTTGTCTGTCAGCTGCTCTGTGGGGGATGTCAGCCCCAGCAAAATCCCCAGGTCATGATGTCTTGATGGTGCAACTGCCAGAAATGGTTCGCTGGTGTAGGAGAGGACCTGGCCTCAGGGGTGGGGCAGAGGTTCTTCTGCCCTGGAATAGGGATCTGTGCTGATTGAGGTAAATCACTGGTGGTTCAGGGACTGAAAAGCAGCTGATAAACTTGAAATCAGAGTCGGGGTGGTGATAAACGTGCAGTCCAGGAGCTACAACTTCTCTGAAACGTGGGATGAACTGTGCCTTGCGATCCCAGCCCCATAAGGAGCGAGGGGTGAGGCGAGGATCACTTGTGTTGTTATTTACGACCACAGCGCGGAGCTCCGGCCGCTTGTTTGCAATGACTTGCCACTTTGGCCTTAGATCAAAGAGGATTATTAAAGGAGCACAGCAGGAAAGATAAAAACGGCTGTCACAGAGGAACATTTCAAGCACGCAGGCACTGCACGCTGGGATCCTGCTTTGACACCGGTGCTGGAGGTTGGGGCCCTCATGAGGTACAGGTATCTGGGTGGGAGAGGTGGGGAGGAACCTGGCTATCCCTGTGCCTGTAAGAGCATCTTCCATGCTATTCGGTGAAATTATACCTCATATCAGACCTTACAGCAGCCTTCCAGTATCTGAAAGGGGCCTACAAGAAAGCTGGAGAGGGACTTTTTGCAAGGGCATGTAGTGATAGGACAGGGGTAACGGCTCTAAACTGAACAAGGGTAGATTTAGAGTAGATAAGGAAGAAGTTGTTTACTGTGAGGGTGGTGAGGCACTGGCACAGGTTGCCCAGAGAAGTTGTGGCTGCCCCATCCCTGGCAATGTTCAAGGCCAGGCTGGATGAGGCTTTGAGCAACCTGGTCTAGTGGGACGTGTCCCTGCCCACGGCAGGGGGGTTGGAACTAGATGATCCTTAAGGTTCCTTCCAACCCAAACCATTCTGATTCTATGATTCCATCCCTCATTGCCTTTGCAAATGTCATGTATTTGTGTGTGTATGTATACACACACACACAGAGTAACTTTGTTAGTCAAATACTGGAAAGTGATAGCGTGTGGTTGAAATTATCGTGTTTGGGGGTCACAGAAGTGTTTATAACATTCATTAATGTGAAATCCACGCTCAACATTATTTTTCATAGAAGAAACTTTTGTATATGTTGAGAGATCTTGCAGCAGGTTCCTTACAAATATTCTCAACAAATTTCTTCCTGATAATCTTGTTTCCTAATTCCCTCAGGAAGATGATGTCAGCCTCCAGAAATTTTGATCGTGTCCTTTGCAGGATAACTTTAAGTCATTTAATGTTTTCACAGCAGTGATAACTCTGTCCAAACAAAGTGTTATTCGGTGCATGTAAAAATAATCTGTGTATCTGATCTGAAATCGATGGGAGTAATTAGTTGATCCGAGGCAGGCTGAAGTTAATGGGTGTCTTTCAATCAACCTCGGTGGCTTTCCCAAAGCTTCCCACCACCCCTGTAGTGATACGGGTGAGCTCTCTAGTGGTGATGGAGCCGTGTTCCCATACGTTGCCCCGTACTGTCCATATATTCTTCACAGAAAGGGTTGTCAAGCATTTGAACGGGCTGCCCAGGGAAATGGCTGAGTCACCATCCCTGGAGGTATATAAAAAAAAACGTGTGGATGTGGCGCTTAGGGACGTGGTTTAGTGGTGGACTTGGCAGTGCTTGGTTAGTGGTTAGACTTGATGATCATAAAGGTCCTCTTCAACCTAAATGACTCTATGATTCTATATTGTCCTAGGCTGAATTTGTTTCACTGCTCCAAATGATATCTGCTTTCCCAAGACATGTGCATTCTTCTCAGGTTTTTATTGCTTTTATTCAGATTTTATTTTCCTTATAAAGGTGAAAGTGAATGTAGTAAATGTGTATATAAAAACAGACTGTATTTGTTGGTGTCTTCTAACCTATTGACTGCTCTTGACATGCCCAAACTACACATGCACACTCTCGCTCTCCCAAGCTTTAGAAATTAGTCATTATTTGTGTCATTCCAATGACAAATCTCCACTATAATGAGGTTTTATCCTTTTAAAACAAAACAACTTTTATTAGTTCCTTGAATTAATAATTGAAGGTTTGACTTTTAAGGGGGGGGTAGGGGGAGCAGGTGTTTGTTGTGATTAATAGCGTGCATTCCCTGTGTATCACATAACTTTACTAAATCTTAGTAATGGTGTGGGGGTCAGTGTCACTGTTATTAATAGTAATGATAATTATATCTTTGGGAAGCTGTCAGAAAAGTACCTTTTGTACGAGTCAGAGCAGTGTAAACAGACTGTACAGGCAGGCACTACCCTTTCCATCAATAGGTAAACAATCTTTGTTAAGCTCATCTTGATAGTCTTATTTTGTTGCCACATTTTAATTACTCATCCTGTCTGTTTATATTCCATTGCGTTTTGCTGAAGATACAAGCTTTAAAAATCATTGGTATTTAGGAAAATCTAAAGCTGGGGTGATGCATGCTCAGGTGCTAATTTATTTACATCAATTAATTTCAGGCCCCTGTTGTAAACCAATTAGTATTCAACACTTAATGGAGTCATTATCTGTCAGATTAGCTTTTAGAAATGCTTGTCACTGCTACAGGACCAGGCAGCAGAACTTTGCTAATAAAACTAGCAGAATTAATGGAGTGAACAGCATAGATAATGACTTAATGTGGAACATACAGTATAGAAAAGAGACTGAACAACTGTCTTCAAGAAATGAAGATATCATTGAGCTAGCTGCTTTATTCCAAAAATGAACTCAGATGGTGATCTTCAGAAACATCAGAGGTGTCGAGCTAAGCCTTTGCAAAGTTATGTTTCATAATAAATAATTGTCAACCTTTGTGCCCTCACATACTCACAATCTACCTCTCTAGCTTGACGTGGCATGCAAATAAAAGCTTCACGTTGTACCACCCTACTGAGGGGTGACTTGAAGCTGTTATTTCCAAAGGCTCATGAGTTAATGGGAGCGACAACACCCAGGTTACTGAGCTGCTTCTGTGGGTGTCATCTGCAAACGGCATGGTGTACACCTTCTCCAGGTGAGACCTACTTTGTGAAATACACTTATCGCCTAACTTCAGGGCTGTGGGACGCTGCAAAATAAATTCTATTTGAGACAGTCAGGCACGAGATCAAAATTCTATAGGCAGGCAAGACTGGCATCGCACCCACAATTATCTGGTGAGATCTGCAAACAGCAATAAACCTCCAAAAAGCTTCGCTACAGTTATGTATATATTCAGAAGCTTCCCTCGCAGGGGCAAGATGACAGCATTTGCCCATTGTTCTGTTCTTCTATGTTAAGTTAACTTTTTTGTGTTTCACTGAGGCAGTTTTTGCAATTTTTTACTTGTTTTGTGGTTACCTGATTATTCTACTGCCTCAGCGGCAGATTACACCCCGCTCTGTGCTAAAGTCATCCTTGCATGGAGGGCAGTCACAAAACTTAATTCCAATTTAAGCTTTTAAAAAAGAATGCAACTGGAGCTTGAAAAATCTACATCATATATTTGCATAGTAATTCCTGTGATTTATGCTTTACCGAGAACCGTGGCCCGTACCCGCATATGAGTCTGTGATAACGCTGACCTCGCTGGCTGCAGGTCCTGCACCTTCACTCGCTCACGTGTCCTGCTTTCAGGGGTCACAGGCTGGTTTGGGGACCCTGGGGTCATGAATATGTTCGTAATTGCATGAGGAATTCCTCTACAGTAAATATATATATATGACTGTATTTGAAGAGAAGTTGCTACAACTGATTATCTAAGCCACGATGACAATGTCCATATTCCCTGGTGCCCCTTGCTTTCAGGTGTTTCCTTGTCACGGTACAAAAACTTGAACTCTACCATAAGATAAGACAGAATAAAGATATTACTGTGTTATTTACTATTCTTACTTAGTATGGCTTGTAATGTCTTGCCAGCTCTTTCCCTGTGCTGCTCACCTGAGCCTGAATGACCTCTTGTTCTTGCCGGGTAACCAGATTAGTTCTTAAAGTTTTAGGTTTTGCGCTGTTTAGGTAACACTATGGGATAGTTGTCTTCAGCCTCGAAGATGATTCCATGTCATACACATTGTTGTAAAGTCTACCTCCTTTAAGTAACTGCGTTAGTACCTTATGTATCTCACCTATCCTTGTACAGATGTTGTATGTAAGCACTGATGGCCATTTATATATAGTTAATGGTTTGGGGGGTTTTGTTTTTGGATTTTTTTTGTTTGGTTTTTTTTTTTTTTGCATCAGCTCTGGTTGTTGTCAGTGATAGATTTCCACCACCCCAGAGGGACTCATGTGACAGAGGTTTTAGAACTATCAGTGACAGAGAATATTTGCGGTTTTACTTTTTCAGTAATCACAGCAGAAAATCCTCACGTGCGAGTTTCTCCTCCAACTGTTTGTCTCTGTGATCCCTGGAGTGGGAGAACTTGGACCACAAGGAAGGAGACGTTTGGCCAGCCAGCCCGGGGAAGGTACCGCTGGTGACAGAGGGACATGCTGCGTGTTTGGGTAAATAGGGCAACAGGTTTGAGGGGTGGAGGGCCAACAGCCAGAGCAGCTCTATCGTTTTTGTGAGCAAGATCCAGGCATGAGAAACAAGCTGATTTCATGAACTTCTGGCTCAGCTGAACTTCATCTTAATATCTGTAAAGAAATTTAAACCCAGATTAACCTCCACTGGACTCAGATTTCATTGTGAACATTTTTTACAGCTGTTCAGAGTTTTCTGCTGTTCCAAAGAACAATTAATTTTGGTATCAAGAATTTGCTGCTTCAAAGAGTATATCCATATGGCTATCAAGACAGTTTGTATTTCCATAATTGAAATCATATATGACTGCTGCAGCATCCTCAAAAGGGTTGGGGGTTTTGTTGTGAGGGTTGGTTTTTTATTTTATTTTATTGTTCTCCTACTGCTTTACTTAGCCTTTCTTGTCAGTCTAAATAGTCGCCGGTCTTACCTCACAACTGGTGATACGACCCCGCTGCTGTGCTTTGTAAATGCACAATATGAGGTGTTGCAATTCAGATGCTGCTTTATGGTCCTACCTACTGGAGATGCCCCTTTGAAAGCAGAGGAAATTGCTTTTGGATAACATCACTCTTCCATCACAGCTGGCATTGGCTGGTGCAGATATGTGTTTACATTTTGCTTGGAAAATGTAAACACTAATTAAGCATTAATGTTAATAGGTCCTGGGACTGGCAGGCTGGAGACACAGCTCTGCTGCTGGCTCTGCCCTGGCTGCCGTCCATTTCACCCCACTCCCTATCTGCGTTTCCTGGCAGAAAATAAGGATAATTATTTATTCCTTTCCAAAGGGGGAGGGAAGGGACACCGGCGAGGGTCATGTAAGGACAAAATATTGTGTTACTGTGAATAAAACTGAATCTTTTTATCAGCCTGACGAACAAGACGGGAGGGGTTTGTTAGCCCCAGGTTTGGCTGAGCAGAGAGGGGTTGTGTTGTGATCTCTGAGCCCCTGGAGTGAGACAGCCTTCAGAGAAAAAAAAATCCTTTCTGTTTCCTACTCTTGGTTCCCTCACCCAAACTCAGCTTTCCTAGGCAGTTTGCTGGGAAAAACTCTGCAATGTGCTGCAGCATGGGTGTAAGAGGTTATCTAGCAGTTGGTGTAGCGGAGAGAAAGCAGCATCTAGCCCAGCTGTGGTGTAGGCAGTCCAGATTTCAGTTTTAATTCGCTATATAAAAGACTTTGTTATTCTTGTTCCTAACGTGTTCCCTTTTTTATGTGCCACTGTGGGATGAAATGGTCACCGAGGTCCCTCCGCTGTTGTCTGGTCCTGGCATGGTTTTAGCTGTGGCCATTTCAGGTCTTTGATGGCCGATTTTTACATTTTTTCCTTTGGTCAGCTTCGGCGTGCCTGCGAGAGCAAACAGCGGCTCTTCTAATTAGGCGAGTGTAATTTCTCACAAACTGGTCCTCTCCCTTTGTGAGCCTGTAGATCTGCAAAAAGAATAAAAGAGCCCTGATTGTCCCCTCCTTTCAGCCCTTCCCCTGATGAGGAGTGTTGCTACACCTAATAAATTAAAGGACACAAAGTTAATGAATTTTTCATTTGAACTCACAGCTAGGTATGGATTAGCGAGGCTGACGTTACTGAAGAGCTCAGAATTAGGAAGGGTCCTACAGGGACATTTTCCTCTTTACTAAAATCTTTTTCATTCACCTTTTTCAAGCATTATCTTGCTCGGTAGAAAGAGTTCTTTTCACAACATATAGCCTGTGGGGTCTGCTTTCTGTCCACGGCATAAATGTGATCATTCATTTTGTTTGTCTAATGGACAAAAAACAAAGGGCAATGTGAGTGACATTCAGACAGCCTTTGTCCTGAAAGAGAAGAAGGGATTCATACGATCCTGAGCAGTACTCCGGAGCAGACCTTTATGAAGCATAAATGGTCCCAATTCCTTTAAATTCCAGTTCCATCAGTTTACACCAGCTGAAGGTTGTCTTTCTTCCCCCTTGAGCAGCGCTGTGAGATGCAGGAGGCTTGGGCTTATAAATAAAACTGCACTCAATTTATTTAAAAAAAAATTTTAGGTTAATGTCAAAGGACCTGTATTATTCAGAATTATTTTCCTTCAGTCTCCCACAAATTTCAAAGGATTGCAGCTGCTTTTAATGCTCAAACTGATTTCTGGTTCCCGAAGCCGATGCAGTGCTTCCCGGCACATACATCCATTTGGAGGGAAGCTGTATCCTGAATAGTTTGTTATCCCTATTTTTCCTGCCCAAAGTAAAGCTTTTCCCGCAAATTTCAATTTTAATATTCCCTTGCCCTTTGACGCTCTGAAAGAGCCTCATTAAAAGAGTGGATCAGATTTTTGTTAAAAATACAAGCTGGTTGAATGCAAAAGAGGCCTGGAAGGGTGGTGGGAGCGGGGGTCCCCGCTCCGCCTCGCCGGTCTGCGGGCTGGCTGACCGGAGCCCCGTGGCCGGTGAGTTACGGCCTTTCCTGCACTCCCATCCATGGGGCTGGGGCACGCTTTGACAAGCTTAACTTAGAAATCGTTCCCAATTAGACCAGAAGCAAGCAGGATCTCTTGCGATGCTGCAAGACAGGCCGGGGAGGAGGGACAGAAATTACTGCAAAAATAAAAAACAACCAAAAAAACCCAACCATCACCACCACCAAAAACGCAAACCAACAAAACCCAAACCCCAAACAACTCCCCCATGCTCTTGCAAAACCCCGGGTGTCTGTAACACACGACCATCTGTGGGGAAAGTCAGAAGGGCAGCGGGACGGAGGTGACAGGAATGGCTTCCTGCAGCAATTTGTTTGGGAGAACTTTTCCCAGTGAGAAATCCCAGTTTCTGGCTCTGGGAGAGGTTCAGGGCTCTCATTACTACTCGTAACTGAAGGTGATAGTGGGTGTTTCCCCACTGGAAGTGCTGTTTGCCCGAGTCCTCCTGCTGAAATCCCAACGTAATGTTATCGCTGTCTCAGTTTCTCTTGCCATTCAAACTGGAAATGACATTTTTTATTCAGTTTCTGCCCTAAACTTGTAAGTCGTTTTGCTGAGTGCTTTTAAAATAACTTGTATGTTGTACCTACAAACGCATTTCAGTAACGGATTATTTTATGAAAAAAATGCAAAGGCCTTTGGGAAGAATCTGGGTAAGTAACTTGCATTTATTTCTTCACTGTAGGTATTGTATGAGTTCTATATAATTCAGGTTGTGTTGCTGCTTTCCTTAAGCAACGGCAGAGGAGCGGTTTGCAGGAACAAACCTCATCTGGGTCCTACTATTTTTTTTTGTTGTTGTTGTTGAATAAGTAATGCTGAATGTCTCCCTTTTGTGACCGATTGGAGGAAGGGCAGAAATGCCACAGATCGGCTCATAATAATAGTTACTTAGATTAGTAGAAATGAAGATTATAAAGCTAAAGAGTTGTTTTCTCTCTTTACGCCGTTTTCATTTCCTTGAGTTAGAAGAAATTTTTTTCCCTCTCGTGAACAACTGCTTTGTTTGGGGTACAGGCGCTTCCTCCAGACTGCGGCAACGATAGAGTGTAACTTCATGGCTCAACTAAGTCCACGGTGTGCACTGAGGGTGCTGAAAGATTTAACCCCCAGAGATCTTACTCTTTTTGCTGCTTACTGCACATTTCAAGCAGAAACGCCCCGTGCAGGAGAGAGTTCTCCGCTTCCTAAACAATTTGGGATCAAAGATCCTGGCACAGGGTTAGGCGAGGGTGAGCATAAATCTGGCTGTAACTGAGATTCATCTTTCTATTAAAAAATAATTGCAAAGAACTAACCATGATTGTCTTAATAAATGATATTTATGCCCCTCAAGCAGCAAAAATGATCCATCATTTACACATGGCTCTAAAAAAGGATTAATATGGGTTTCTGAAGTTCATCAGCTCTGCGGTTAGCGTGCAGGTCCTTCACGAGAGCGGCCACACATTTGTACGGAGACTTGCGTTAGCAGACTGATGCACGTACAACTCGATTTTTGTGGTATGCAACTGCTTTCTGCTTACTTCATGCAGCTGTTCCTCAGCGCCGCACCAGCCGTGGTACCAAACCCCCTCCTGTGACACCGGCCAGAGCTGGCCTCAGCTTATGGCTTTCCTGAGCACCCTGCGCAGCTCGACCCCATGTCTGCAGGAGTCCCGTGGGGAAAGCAAGCATAGATGTTTGGTGGGTAATTAGCTAAATGAATATTTGCAACTTAATTTTTCTTCGCTCCACGTGTAGATTCTGGAATTGGGGATTGAGCGTTAACTGTCTGTTGTTTCTAAATCGCTGCCTTGAACCTGGGGCTGGTTTTGGTTTTAGAGTCCTGAGCAGTTTTATTCCCTGAGCTCCGATGGCTACCCGTGCCCAGGGGCTCTCTGTGCCGGCAGGGACCGCGCTCCTACTCCAGTAGAAATTAAACCTTTCCATTCCTCCTAGCCGGTGGCAAATACCACGGGAGAAGTGGTGTGCTTTCACCAGTTTTCGTTGTTCTTCACTTACTGCATGTAGATTTGAAAACCCAGCTCGCTGGGAAGACCAACTGCTTGCATCCTTTTTTTCCAGTGCTGTCCCTGCTGCTGTACCCTCCTAGCCCCTTGTCCTGGATCTGGCTCTCCTAGAGCCCAGCCTTGGGAAACCCATCCAAGTTAGCTAGAATTCCCATACCAAATACTCTCCTAACCTATAAACTAGTGTCATCTTTCAATTCGGGTAAGTAAGCACTGGAAAAGGATCCCAAGTAGAGAAATTTTAATTTCTGCTCTTATAAACAATTAAAAAAACCAAAACAAAACACCAACCATGATTGGCAATGAGTAATTATTGTGCCTTTGGACTTGACTACGCTTGCACCATATGCTAGGTGGGAGTATTTTGAAAACTTTTGGGGGTGGAGGAAGGTAGTCCTAGAGGGAAATATTTCTCTAAAGATTTATTTTGATCAAATCTCACTGTGATACAGTATATAAGCCGATGCCCTTGTTAGTGGTGGTGTAATCAGGGCCTCTCCTGCATCCCTGAGAGCATAGCTAGCTTTAATGGCAAAGGAGAAGATTGCTCTGAGCGTGGAATGGGTTTCCCCCAGACTGATAGAGGCACACAAAAATTGCATTCCTGTTTAAACAGTTGTGCTACTTTACCATCTCAAAAAAAATATTTGATATTGAGCACGTTCTCTCAAATGCCATCTATACGCAGCAGAAAATGTTTTTCATGTATTTGAAGGTTTCCATCCTTTTAAATGTGAAGTTAGAGAGCAAACCAGCGTTAATCATGAGAATGGGAGAAAAAGCAGCGCAGAGGAGAGAGGGGGCAGATGAAGGCAGGGTTTGCCACCACTTTGTCCTCCCTTGGGTTCAGGGAGCTCAGTGGCCCCTCACACCCCGGGTTGTGCTGGGTTTTTTTCGACAGCTTTTTCCCCCAGCGTATCTTCCTTGCAGGTGCAGACAGAAGTGCACTTTTAATCCAGAAATGGATTAAAATTATTAGTTAAAAGTTATTATAAATTACATATCAGAGATTAAGATTTCTTTGCTTATGGAATAGGTTTACCATTTCCTTTTGGCTTTGGTTTTTTTCCCTCTGACATGAGAAGAAAGTTATTGCAATCTGTTGATAGGCATCAGCACAGCAGCACGGGCTGGGAGTGATATTCCAGTGTGTGCTTCTCTTGTTAAAATATTTTCCAAGTGCTGCTGGTTTCCTCTTTTTCAAAGATGACTGCTCTTGCTGAGCATCTCTCTGTTTGGGGTTTTTTTCTGATGTATTTTTTTTTTAAATGAATATAACTTCTTGGATCAGACAGAATTTCAGTGTATACATTTGCTTCGTGGCACTTTCTAATCTGCCTAGGCTGATTTGCAACTCAAATACTAAGAAAATGTATTTATGAATGTACTTCTTAATGGAATCAAAACAGATTTCAGAGGAAATATTCAGACAGCGCCAACATTTTTGCATCATAAATGTTCTGTGTTTCTTCTTATTTTCTCTATTCATTATTACACTTGCAAACAATTCATTGTTGATAATTAATATTAATTTCATACACTTAATTGACAGTATTACCAGGGGGTGACTAGATCAGCTTCTCACTATTAAATAATTTTTACCAATTTGTACTGCTCAGCTTGCTGCTTTGCTGATTTCCCAGTTGCTTCATCTCTTCTGCCTCTACAGCCAGACACAGGGGGAATCAGAGCGGTTCAAAATCAATAGATCAGCAGCCAGAGCAAGTAGAAAGATGCGCCTTCGCTGTGTGACCATGCGTCTCCGATGGAAGAGCGATGAGACTCGCTCTATTTGATCATCCGTCCACGTGATCAGTCTCACCACTGGAACACCAGATGTTTGCACAATATATTGCTCAGATACGTTGCATAGATGTTAAGCACCGTTAAGAAAGTACAATTTTTGTCTAATCACAAGCTTGCCTGCTCAGCTCAACAACCCTGAGTCTTCAGAACCCTGCTGTATGCTCTTCATTGCCTTGATTCACACCGGTATGTTTACTGGTTTGCTACGGGAACACATTACACTGGTACTTCCACGTTCGAGCGGGATGGCAAAAATTAAGGGTCAGTCTGCATTTCTCCATGCCTCTGTGGAAGAGCTCAGAGAGACCCCCCAAAAAATTTACAGAAAAAAAAAAAAAAGTATTTGTGCTCTAGAATGGAGACCAAATATTCTGCTTTGGATGTGGGAAGGAGCAAAAGTTTTTTGGAGAAAACAACTCCTACTTTTGGATTTTATTTTCTTTTTTAAAATTAATTGAATTTGTAAAGGCTGTTTTTCTGTAATACAAGAATAATTACCCCTTAAAGTATATTCAATGTTGATGATTTTACCACATGGGTAGTTCTGGAGCCTGAAGACCTGCGTTGCACCACAGGTGCTCAGGAACCACTTGCGTTACATGCAGGGGCTCAGAAACAGCCCCCAAAAGTTGCTGTCTAAAACCAGCACTGCCGTACGCAGCAGAGCATCCCACCACGCTTCAACTTACACCCAATTAAAGGGGTTTTGGGGTTTTTTTTGTTGTTTGGGGGTTTTTTTCCCTTTCCATAGAGCGAGCTGGGCAGAAGCACACCCGGCTGGGTGCAGGGGAGTTTGAAACCCTCCCATCTCCCGGTAGGCGACATTTTGGGGGGTCTCCTGTTTCCATCCCTCTCGTTCCCCTCTTCCTCCTCCCTTGGTTTTGCAGAGCAGGAGGGACTTTCCTTGCCTGCGAAGGCAATGGGAGCTTGTCATCGCGGGGCTGGGATGCCACACACAGAGCTGCCTCGTGCGGGCGGCCGCCCTGGGGAAACCTGGCCCTAATTGGGAATTTCATGATATTTCAACACGGGAGGTAAATGACAGACACGGTCCAAGAAAGAACATTGAATTCCCACGACCAGGTTTAAATGGCTGTGAAACCTTGTGGGACTTTTCGTTTTGTTTTTTTTTTTAAACGTCTGGTTTTCATAAAGCCTTTGGGATGTAAGGTTTGCAATGACCGATTTCACTGCGTGCCTTTCCTCACCTAACAGCCCAGTTCTTCCTGTCCTCTTCTGCTGCGTCGCAGTATCTCAGTCCCTGCTGGGTACTGCATATTAGTTAACTTTAAATCGTGTATTTCTATTTAAGTGATACTAATCCTGGTTTGGTGCCTACACTATGTTTTTAATCCTTTGCAACATATAATATTTTATGTATATAGGTTTTTAATACTCTATTACAAAACAAATATAAAAGCCTGTTAGTGATATAGCGGAAAGTAAAATAAATATCAATGACATCATTACATTTGATGTCTTGTTTTTACTTTCCATATACTTGTAATAACTGCCATTTTAATGGCCTGCTATTTTCATTACCAACTATCAGATCAGAAGTGACTTTAGAATGAACAAATAGTGTAATTTTCTCGAGTAACTTGTTTGAGGTAATAGTAGGAAAAAATACATTTCCTGGTTTTGCATATTTTATTTTCACAGCTCTTTTTAAACAGAAGTTACTCCAAGTTCAGTCTTTGAGTAGCTCACAAGAGCACAAGGCTGGTGTTTGTTTGGGAGTTTTTGCTTCCTGAATGGGTATCTTCATCACTTACAGCCGACAGAAAGGAGCATTATGTTTATTCTTTTGCCAGAAGAATTCATGTGGAAATATAGCAAATTGGGGTGACAATCAGAAGTTTTACAGTGGTAGGATGAGACCTTGAAGGCTCTTTGGATCCCCGGGTCCTTGGGCAGCAAGACCCTGCTCTGCTGTGGTGCTTTAGCTTTAGTGAGAAGCTGATGGGATTGGTTCCTACTTGGTGAAATATTGTTTTTCAAGGTTGGTTTTTTTTGTCATTTCTGAATGCGCTCAAAACTTTTCTTTTAAGTTCATCAGTAATGATGATCTGTTCTTTATTCAGTGGTATCACCACCACAAAGCTGGACATCGGCCAGAGGTCTGTTAAACACGGTGCCCGGCAAGGAGAAAGTTGAATTCTAGAGGACACGACTCCTGCATTTCCATGAATTCACCTATGTATTGGTTTGGAATATATGATACAGTAACCATTAGTTCATTTATGCTTTAATCAGTAAACCTGAGTTAGTAAAATAGGAGATTATAGCTGCCTAGAAACTGACTTGATTGTAAAGGGGAACTTGCCAAGTCTTCAAAACTGTTTGATGAAATTTAATTTTTACACAAACCTATCAACTGCAGAGTTGGAGCACAGTCCTTGGTGGCTCTTGGCATATGTGTTAGTGTGCCACGATGCCACAAGAGTGTCTAGAAGGAACAACGGGTCCAAAATGCCCCAGACACAACATTAGTGGTGTAAATCAGGTATCGCTGCTGATAGGAAAACACAAAGGAAACTTTCAACCAGTCCACAGTCTGGAACAGATCTTGACGGTTCATTACGAAGCTGCTTCTGGATACTATTTCGGGCAGGATTTAAAAATATATCGTATAAACCAACTACTAATCAAGGGATGAGAAAGATGCATCCTCAGAGAAGTTACTCCATGATGACTTTGATTTTTCTTGCATCTTTCAAAAAAGGTGACACAGGCAACTCTTGAAGATGAGGGGAGCACTGGTTTGAGCTGGTGAGATTTGGTTCCTGCTGATGGTTTCCTTAAGTAAAAATACTACTTGAGTTTTGCAAGACCCATGAGTTGGTGAATAAACCCTTTCCCCTTCATCCCATATACTGATTCGGGGCACCACTGGGGTTTTTACTGTTTGGTCTGCAACACATTCAATGTTTGTGAGCTTATCTGAATCTTTTTTCTCAGTCACCAGGCGTACTGTGCTGTTTCTGAAGGGATAGGTTAGCAGAACACTGCTNCCCCCGCCCCATCGCTGGTCCCTTTTTACCCAGTTTCCATCACCTTTCCAGGTCCCAGCAATCATCAGGAGCTCTGCAGTCACCCAGTGCTCTTATTTCTTGGTGTAACATCAACCCTGCAAATATTAAGGTCTTCCAGGTACAGCTAGTGTGTGTTGGCTTCTCCTCTCTGTGTTTTACCCCTGGTCTTGCATTTGTTTTAAAATGCAAGTTGGCAGTAGCAGGGGACCCCGAGTCATTCATAATGGATTTGTTTTGTAGACAGCTTTGTATGCAAAAGGAGGATAGTTCCCCAAATGAGTGGTGGTGGTTAAAGGCGTTATGGTACATGTAGATAAATTACAAGGGTATTGGACAAGTATTGGATAAGTTGGTCTTTGTGTTTATAGCCGGTCAAACCACAATACAGACTTTTGGGGGAAGAATGTGCTGTCCACAGCAGCCCCAGGAGTCACAAAGTTTGTGGCTTTCACTGATTTGGGGGACTCCACAATAATACCCACTGGTATTTCTCAGTAGCCCTTCTCGCCTTTCTTCTGCTGAGAGAACCGTTGAAATGGAGACCCCTGCTAACAGGGCAGAAGGTTCTTTTAATTTTTTTTCTCTCCATTAACGTTTCTGGCTGGTCCCTGGCCATCAAAAGCTGGTAATTTGTGGGGTGCATTGAACTGAAGCCTGCTGGTATCCCACTTTTAGGGAGACCTTTCAAACCACCGCAAGCGCTGGCTGGACGACCTCCAAGCCCCTCCCGGCCGTGAGCTCGCCGCCTGCACTTAGGCTGGCTCCTTTGATCCTCTGCATGTTTATGTGTGCCTGTCTGTCTATTTATGATTTGATATCGCCATCCGTCGTAGTTCAAAGAAACTTTGTTCTCCATTGCTTTCTCCTGCGTTGCCCCTCACGCTGGGGAGAAATTCCCCATCACTAGCAGCAGCATTCATCTTCAAATTTCTCTTTAAATCCCTCCCTTGAGGTGCCTGAGGAGCATTGCTGGGGACTGAGCTGCTGGGACAGTATGGCTGGTGCTTATCGCATCGCCCTGGCTGAGACCCTACGCTGTGGAACTGGAGAACTAATAAATAAGGCATGCTTCCTCACTTCTCATGTAAAATTGCTCAGGAATAACAAAGACCCCTGGTGCACCCACTCCTTTTCGGGTTACCAAAACTCTGCTCGTGGGAGGGTCTTTCCATGTGTTTGTAGGATTGGATCTACCCCACGGATTAATAATTCTGCCACAGGTGGGGTGTGTTTGGAGCCTGGCTGAAGAAGGTGTAAATTGTCCGTTTTCACGGGCACTCGTTAACCTACTGTAGCCATCTTACGACACGCAGTGAAATCGAGATGCGATATATTTAGAACAGATAAAAAGAAAAAAATATGCATAGTGTTTAATTGGCTTATAAAACCCACTGTTACGTGTAAAAGCAAAGCAGACAGCTTATGGTGGTCTTAGCAGGCTTTGAGGAACTTGTGGGAACAGGAGTGGTGTCCCCAGCAGCACAGCTGTGTGGCAGTAGTCTCCAGAATTTTTATTTTTTGCATTTTTAGCTTAAAAACTCTGAGGACTGATGGAAACGTCTAGTCTCTGTTCAGGTTTCTTAATTTCCAGTGGAGCATCTGCTGCTGGTCGGTGTTGGAGGTGGGTGGCCGGGTGGGGTGGGTCACTGGTACCCTCTGGTTGGGCGATCTCTCGCGATGTCACACCACGTGTGGTTTAGGTTCATGGCATCATCTCTTCCTTTTTGACTCTTTCAAAGGAGCAAATTAATACTGTGCTGGGTTTGTAGTCTCATTACAAACGTTGCCTTCAGAACAGATTCATGTTTTGCCATTTTCTGGTCTCGTTACAGTGTTTGTTATGAGAATGAGATATCATAATTTTAATGCCTGGTATAGCCTGTGAAAGGCTATAAACATTTAATAGACTCATAAACATAGACTTTAACCTTTTCAATATTCTGTAGCTGGATTGGCCCCTGCTGCACTGCATCCCCACAGGTTACCGCTGCAAACACGAGGGATGGCCGCGGCAAGTGAATCAAACAGCAGAAATCCCGGAAAGGTCAAAGCAGCGCAGTTTACTATTATCTTCCTTAGAATATATGAGGCGTTACAATTCCAATACCGCGTTTTTGTGGCTTAGGTTGGGGCAGGAGGAAGAAATGGCATGACATAAATCTCTTCTGAAGACAGTCATTTTAACGGCGATGGAACCGAGCGCTCACTGAACTCATCCCTTTTAACTCTCCTATGGCCATGCTGGGTGTCAGCCCTCCTCTTGCCACGTCTCCCACCTTGTCCTACCTTCAATATACACAAGAGGTAGCAGCAACTCAGAACAAATCGTGCATGCCTTTTCTTTAGGGGATTAGGAGCACCCCTCTCAAGACTTTTCTGCTAAAATAATTGTTTGGTTTTCTTTCCTTTGATGTGCTTTATTTTGTATAACCAGCAAAAATGTATCTTGGAGTCATGGATGAACAATGTTATAGAGCAGGAAACGCTCACAGTCAGTTTGACGCTTCAGATGTGGTGCAGTCGGAGATCATCTGAAATGGGTGTGCAGCATGGTAAATGGACATAAAAAGACGCAGCCTTTAGGTTTTAATCTGGATTTAGGATGAAGGTACTGTTACAGGCGCACTCTTTTACTGAATTGGGTTTGAATTGCTCCACGCGCTATTTCTGTCAAAGGAATGGCGTTTGGAGAGATTCAATAGCGCTCATTCCTAGGAAAGGAAAAGCCCCTGCACGGAGGGTTGAGAGCCAACACGGGATATTAGATGTGCAGATTCTGGAGTGAAGTGCCGTGACCTGAATGAGACCAGCTCCATGGAGTCAGACGCAGGAGAGTGCAGGTCGCAGGGAGGGGGACCCAGGACCTTACGCGACTGCATGTCGGACTCGCCCGAATCCGCTCTTGGGATGGCTGCAGCAGAACAGGGGCCACGGTTTTCCCGGGTTCAGCTGAGACAGGCCCAAGTGATGCGTAGGCACAAAGGTTCTCCACCACGGGGAACTGAAAGCTCAGAAATCACGGTTTGTAATTTTCTTATATACCGTCCTGAAAAATCTTTGAACTTCAGCTTTGTACTTGAAATCTAATCCTGGTATAACTACCTTAGTATTCAACTGCATATTTTTCTGAGAAAACCATTGCCAGTTGCATTACCATGTAGTCATTTCTGTATACATCTTGTTACAAAGGCAGATTTTTCTTAGGCTGTACTACAGCTTTACTATACTATGAAGAACATAAGATAGTAAAACCCATACTAATACTTTTTCCATTAAAATGTTATCATGGCTGTATAATTTGGGGTGAGTTGCATCCTCTCTCTGCTGCGGTTATGAGACGTTTTGGCTGAGCAGGGCAGGATTTCGCGTTTATAAGGTGCCGCGTCGTTCCTGCACTCGTGTTGGCTTTGGGTAGCATCACCTACAGAGAGATTTGTCTGCTCTATCGAAAAGCAGGATTGTACAGAAGGATTCCACCCTGCAAAAGCTTTACGTGGACAGAATTCCCACTGCTGAATTGTTTCCTTCGTGAGGAATCTGTATCAAAGGTAATAAAGTTTTAAATCAAGAGTCTAAACGTATGCAGAGCTATAATCTTCCTGTAGGTTTAGTAATCCCCCATGACATTTACAGGACAATTTCTGCAAGCTCAAAATTCCAGCACTGAATTAGCATATCTTGGGTCTAAGAGATCCACTGTGTCCATACAGTGTGTATGGAGCAAGGAGCAGCAAAGTATCATGAACTCATGTTTGACAGCATTTGTATTTCTGCGTTAGCAACTCCACGTTCAGGATCTGGCCGGGGGGGCGGGGGGAGGCTGTTGCTAATTTCCCCTGTCTGCAAGTGTTTTCTGGCAGGATTTTGATTTTTTTCCTTTCCCCTGCTCCAGTACGGAGCCTTGGAAAGCCCTGTGCGGTGCCAGCCCCTGCTTTTCCCCAGTAACTGCACAGAGTTTGGGCTGCAGAGTTGGTCCCCCAGCACCTGCTGGGCGCCTTTCAAGCTGCTTTAACTGGATCACAAGTTCCTAGCTGTAGATAGATGTAACAGAGATTAATCCCATAATCTAGACAGAAGTACAAGCCCTGAATGGGGAGCAGCTCGTGTTACCTCCATTTGCACTCCAGCTGACATGGCAGGAGGAGTTCAGATGTTGTCATTCCCTCCCAAGCCGCTTTCTGGCGAGTAAGATCTGTGGGCTGATTTGATTTGATTTCTTTTTTCCTTCCCAAAGTCTGAAGATAAATATGCAAAACAAAACTTCATGCTTTGGCCAAAAAGGAAAACAACTTCGGTTCAGAAACGGCATTTCTACGTTGGGTAAATATTATTTGTACTTGAGGTGCAGAAGTCAAGGACTGGCATAGTTTTTAAAAAATCAAATAAAATCCATTGGCAGAGTAACGGAGCAGCATTTTCGGTTCCTTAATAGTACCAGGGGTGAGAAGGGCTGCTGCTCAGCTTCTCACAGTCACTGCTTGAAATACCCACATTTTAAAAAACACGTGTGCAGCAGCAGACTCCGGGGTGTCGTTTCAGCACTGCTCCGTGCCGGCAGAACATCGATCAGGAGCCGCACGGAGCTGCGGAGCCAGGACCCCGCGATCGATAGCACCGCAAAACCAGAGCTGGCAGAAATGATATTTACCGTTAGCTTTTTAACTTCTAGTTGACAGGCTCTTACCAATGACAGCTCCTCCTTGCTCTCTGCTTTCTATCCCCTTCCAAGGTTTAATACTGTTTTACCATTTTAATGAAGGACGTGATTCTACAAGTATTTACAAGCCGGCGTAGCACGTAGCGCTTGCCGTGGATCAGCAAGCCCCAGATCCACGTACGAATCCCTGCACAAGCGTGGGTAAACCACGGCACCCACCGTTCACGTCACCGCCGCGTAAAATGGTAGCTTTAAATCTTCTCGCTTACCCTGCTTTCCCGAATCTCGGAAACTCAACCAAAAATCCATCTGGGGCGAGATTTCGTATACCGGTCCTCAGCATAGAAGCCTGGCTTTCTTTCCATTACGTTAAAACAAGACTTATTTAGTTTGGCCCTCTCTGTATCTTACAGTGTTAACAAAAATAGACGCTTATTGCTTTAATAAAGGTTTTGATTTGGAAATTATTTACCGTTTAGTCTTCGTACGCTCTAATTGCTTTTGATTCTTCAGAATACATATAATGGAAAGCAGCTGAAAGACCGGGGTTTAAAAATGGGCTCTTGCACAGTTGAAGTAAATTTTATCCTGCAATCAGTCGTAAAGATCTTAACTGCAGCTATCACATATCCTAAATATGTAATTGCTGTGGAGCCTTTCCAGTCTATTGGTTACAGGGCGCTCGAAAAAGGGGAAAGCGACTACAGACGTAGGCCCTGATCTCTGTGAGTATTTTCGGGGATACTTGGCGGGACTGGTCACCTGCCTAAAGTCGCGTATGTACGTTTCTTCTAGGATGGAGCCTTGAATGAGATTGTGCAGGGACATAAATGAATCATTTCATTTGCATGGAGGAGCTCGCTGAATTAAAGAGAAACTGCTCTGGTGAGTAAAAGGATGAGTTGTCTGGGGTTTGGAATCGGACCCTTGGCTGAAGGGCCTCCCCCCCCCCCACCAGCCCCACATGCTCCCCGGTTCCTGGGGGAAGGTCTCATGTTTTCAACGCACCTCCATCTACATGTGGATCTGCCCTAAAAATCAGTGGCAATTTTCGTCCATGGATGCGGGCCCAATAGGACCAGGTGCTCTAGCCTGCTCTGCCTGAACCTATGGAATTGCTACTTAAAAATAAAGAAAGAAAAAGTCAAAATACTTATTTTTGAGGGATTTTAAAAGCATCTTGATCAAAATGTAGCCTAGGTACAGATTGACTGGTCCATATTCTGAATGCTCTGTAAAGACCCCTCTGAACTGCAATAGCATCTCTGCTCACTTGCTTTCAAGTGAACCCCTCCTACGGTCCTGGCCCTCTCTGGAGAGGAGGAGAGCACAGCTTGAGAATATTTGACATTTAAATCCAAAGGAAGCCTCAGGTTTCACGTAACAACATAAAAAGCAAAGGAGATTCAGCCTCAAAAATTGTTGAAGGTGTTTAACGCTCTCCATGAAAATCACAAAAGCGGTATAATTCATTGTTACCAGAGAAATGCTTTCCTTCAACCCTTTCTTCTTTAAAGGACCGCGTGAGATATTTCGGTACTAAATTAGTATCTTCCATTAGCGTGAATGGCTCCTAAGTACACACCATAAATTCTTCGTACTGGGAGACACGTGTGTGCAAAGCCTGCACAGGCAAGGCCGCTTCGGTCCTCGAAGGCGAGCTGAGGCAGAAGCTGCTGTAAGCCCAGAGGTTTGCAGAGGCTGCCAAGATTGATGCTTGATGGTGGGCAGCTTACGTAAAGCCTGGGTATGCTCGTTCTGGATTCCCTTTATTACAACGAAGACCAAATTTGGAGTCTGTCGTTCTTGTGATTATATACCCCGTGCTTCTTTCCACCCCCTCTCGAGTTCTTTTTT
>VYZV01003375.1:19183-48652 GCA_013401275.1 Pandion haliaetus | reverse complement strand
TAATTAATTAACTTCTTAATAGGTTCCTGACTATTTATGGGTAGCTTACTGGTATGTTACATGTCAAGAGACTCAGAATGTGAAGCATATTATTATTCTACGAATTTAATCCTCTGACTTCAGAATACAACAGAAACAGCTTCATTTTCCAAGAAAGTAAGTCCAAACTGTAACCAGCACAATTCCTCTCTTTTCCATTTTTTATATTCCTTTCCTCACAAACACCAATTTACTCAGTAATCAAGACATAAATGCAGAAAGGCATGGGGTATATAACGAAATTTCTTAAAGGGTGCCACTGATATTCCTCATGACCTACACATGCATTCCAGCTGGGAAATATGGGAAAAAGCAGGTAGGATGCCAATGTACTGATACTGGTCAGGTTCATCTTTTAATGGCATGTGAATATAAATTAAGTATGGAGGATTGGATTTATTACTTGTTGGATTGGTTATTGATAATTATTCAGAGGCTGTGGATACTAAAACTTATAATGACAATGATAATAGCAACGCATAATGGCAATAATAGTACCATTTCTAAAGCATACAGTGTCTCATATAAGTGATGCTCTAAATCTGTGAGTGACCATTGCTAAGTAAAATAAACAGCAGTTGTTGGAACATTTGTCACTCTGGCAACATACCAAGCCTAGGTAGGACCATGTAAGACATAAGTAGTATTAACAGATAAGGCAGAACGCTAAAGAGCATTCTGAGAACTCTCAATTACCTCAGTACTGACATAGTCAGTATTACTCACTTGGATAGATGGGGGCAAAAGTAATTCCAGTGCTAAAGACTGTTCCAGTTTCTGGTATAGATGCCACAGAATTTTAGAATAAAGCAGCCCAAATGTAATAGCACAGCTGCAAAGCCAAACTATGAAGCAATTAAAAACAATTTCACAGAAGAGACAGGGAGAGCAAAAATGGTTAGTTCATTGGAGTTCTTTCCTCTATCTGTTGCTTTCCTTTGTTCTCTTTCCATGGCCTGTAAAGGATTGCATCTTTAGAAATTCTGCCTGCATTTTATTTTTCCACTTAGTCAAATAAAAAACCTATTAGCATGCAATTTAATTGACCTCTCATTTTCCTTGCAGGCAGAGGGAGAAAAGAGTGGTCCTGAAAGTGGAATTTTTCTTTGCATGTACGTTTGTACTACAAAAGTATCTATTAGAATAATTTTTTATGTTGCAAGACATCAAAAGAGATATGAAGAAAACCACAAAACATGCAAGAATTAATTCTTACCATTAGTAGGGAATCTTGCGTTTTGCTGTTCACTGCTATTGTCATTGACATCAAATGCATAAGGTCACAGGATTTTCAAATCACTCAGCATTAGCCTTCTCCTCCCACAAGAAGTTCTACCCTTGACTTCAGTGGGAAGAGTCAAGATAACAAGGAGTACTTTTGATGACTACATACATTTTATAAATCATCTGCTGTGCATTTAAAAGCATGGATGTAATCTACTGGAAATACGGAGAAAAAGGTTGTAACAGTCTGGTGAAACAGACTGACATGTCAGACATGGTAAGATCGGTACAAGTTGTATTCCTTCTATAACAATGTATGAACCTACAAGCCACAGCAACACTGAAAGTTTCTTCCTTTGCTGGCTTAGACATCAGAACTGAATAATCTCTACATTAGGCAAATCTCAGTACTGTGAGACCTTGCTTTTGACATGACAACACTGCAACATCCTCTACGGGTGACTGTATCCTAAACAAAAGTTGAAAACAATGCCAAAAAGAGCAATGTCTATCAGCCTGGGTACTTAGCTGACAGTCTGTAAAAAGTGTGCAATTATGGAAGATTACATTCTGAGCCTGGACCTGTAAAGCCTATTCTTGACACTAGAGAGAGCAGCCCTGCTTTTGTGCCTTAGTCAGAGCCAGCAAGACTCGCTGCCTGACACATAATGTCTGTGATGCATCCTAAACCTTGGAGTCCAGTTTCCTCCCTAGGGCCCATAACTCGTCAGCCACTTGGGCCATCTCTCTCTGTCCATTTGTTCATTTGGACGTTTGGAGAAGAAAGCTACAGGCAAAAAGGCTCAGGATTTGTGTGTCTGCTATGTTCTTTTTGGGCTGGTTCCATTATTCAATTACTTCCTTTGAAGGAAATTGCCATTTCTTTTTTTTTTTTTTTTAATTTTCTTTGCAGCACTGTATTAATTCCCTGGAATAAACTAGTACTGTAAGTAAAGTTGAATACACCCATGCTTTGATATATTGGGAGAGAGCATTCAGTAGCGTTACTGGCAGAACAGAGCTCTATGGCCATCTTAACAAATGACAAGGAAGATTAGTTCTTCCATAAAGCAGAAGAAATAGCAAAAAGTCATTTTTCTGAAAAGCTCTGAAACTCACATAGGTAAGTGCACAGTAAAATTCAGTGATTTGACTTGCCTAAGGCAGTGATTGTTAAGCAAAATGCCAATGGGTTCCAGTGTTTATTATGACATGTATAGATTATTTATTTGATAGCGTTTCTAATCATGTCGAACTGAAAGCAAACTGGATTGTACGCATGACTTGATAACTTACTTATTTAGTTTGGATTCTGTGTAGAACATTGGTGCCTAGCTCCCTTTGAAATCAACACACTGCCAAAGGACCTCATTATCTAGGAAGTTTGAAACGTTCAGAAGATGCTGCAGGAACTGAAAGAGAGGAGACAACTGAAAAAATTCCCTGAATAGATTGCATTTAAGGAGCATAGTTTAGGCTGAAAAACAAACTACAGCTGGGTTCATATTTGATGATAACAACTATTTGAAGAATGAATGCTTTTAGACTTTAAATGTCTTTAATATTAGGAGCTGGGCATCTGATTTAGAGGAGGGCCCTTATGAATATGCATCTTCTCCCTGTTATGCACTGAATGAGAAAGCTGTGTAGAAGCAATCATGCATTTAGCTATCACATCTTTCTCCTTTCATTCACTAGCTTGGTGACCAAGTCAGGCTGTTCCGCAAACATTTTAAGAACAACTCTTAGTATCTCTATGTAAAAGAAAATATGAAATATAATGAAATTCAGAAGCAAACTGCAATGCATGAAAAACTCTCCAAATATAGCTTAACTAAAAAGAAACACTGATGTTGACAGATAATAATAACATTATATAATCACATCCTTTACAAAGACCACATCACAAACATTGAAATACTTTGTAAATTACATACCATCTTTTAGATTACCTATGCAGTAAACACGCAAGTTATTCTTAACCAGCATAAAGAAATGTCTATTCATCACATTGTGATAACTCTTAACTTTGATGCCTAATAAATATTATTGAATCTGTAATAACCAACCACACACATAAAACTGGTATGGAAAGTAGTAGTATACATGTCAGCAACCTCATTTTACTATAAGCAGAAACATTTGGACAGGTTCCCTGTTCATCTGTACAGACATTATTTCAGAAAGAAGTTAGTTATAAATGCTTCTCCTATATTCCACAGTTGCTTGATAAGACTAACTGATTTGGTTTGCCACTTAAAATATGCCTTGAGATTCTTTATGGACAGATAACAGAATTAAAAATATAAATATGCTACAGATAACATCTAAGCTTGTTGGCTTATGATGAAATAAGAACACTTTGTTTTTATTATTCTGTAGATAGTGAAAGCTAGTTACTACAGTCTTTACATGTATGTGAAAGAAATCTGTCAATAACTACTTACTTCAAAGTGCTTCTATTTTTTAAATAACTGGATAAAATTTTGTTGTCATGTAGAAAATGCATTAGTTCATTTAAAGAATTATTTTTGCTTTTGCAATTTCTGTATTACATGCAAAATAGTATCAATTTCTTTATACTTTGAACTAGCATGAAGATTTCCAAATGTTTTTAAATGCACTGAAGCATTCTGAACTGCTATAAACTATTAACAGAATAGAAATCTGAAATAAGTGAGCAAAGAGGAAACATCAGGAGGCCCCACTGGTTAAAATCAGACTAAAAAGTTCTCTAATGTTTGTCAGCAATAATCTCCCTGGGATGCAACACCTCTGTGAAAATGCACAGAAATGTATCCTGACAGCCAATGGTCTTTGACTGCTCACACTATTCAAAGCAATTTTCTACAATTAGCCATATCTGATACAGAGTGCACATCTTGTAATATCTGCTTAATGTTTCTTCTCTTTAATCTAGCAGGCATCATCTAGCAAATTTTATAAAAGAGAATACTTGCCAACTAATATTGAAAGCTATTTAGTTTTAAAGTTTCTCAAAAGATTATAGCATATAAAACTATAAACATTGTTTTGAACTGTCTGTGCTAGGTGAAAGGCTTCATCTCTCACTTAGACCCCAGTCCAGTAAACACTTACGCACATGTTGTAGTCCCATTGATCTCAATGGGACTACTCGTGTGTGAAATCAAGCATCTGTGTAAGCGGTTGGAGGATTGGGGCCTTATTCCAGAAAGTGTCACGAGAGCAATGCCCTGCTGATTATGTGGACTTCATTAATTTTATTTTTTTTTTAAGTCAAGTCTCAATGGTTTGTTTTGACACTAGCCCATGGAGGTCCTGGAATAGGAAAGATTTACACGTAACACAAACCAGTGTTACTCAACAACAGGGCAAAAAGGGGAAGACACAGAGCAGAAAAAACACACATGAGGTTGGAAACTTGCACACATGCAAACAGGTCTGTAAAGGACCAGTGCTCTTACAGTACCCACTGATGTAACATGGCCTCCTCAGTGTGTGCTTTTGCACTCTTGTGACAGGTCCAGTGATAGGGCAGAAAAAGCGGTGGCACTCCAGCCACAGGTCATTCTGTGATGGAGACATTTTTGCTTGGCATTGGTATTTTCACTCTGCTCACTCCGCTGTGTTCCTGTGCAGCCCTGGGAGCAGAAGACCACGGGGAGGCAACAGACTGAAGCTGTTCTCTTCAGTCTCATTTTTGTCAGACATGGAGCATGAAGAGAAAAGGTGTTGCCAATCTGGGCTCAGTATCCAAAGAGACCAGGGGAAAAAACAGACTAAAAAGGAAAAGATAGTTTAAAAACAGGGATGCAAATGATTAAAGCCAAAATAACCCAAACAGAAGAGTCTCATACCAGTTGGCTGGTAGATGGGTATCCCAGTACGCATATCAGTGAGGGAGTTAGAAGAAGACTGTAAGGGCCCGTTGCTGAAAACCTTCACTCATCTGGAAAGCTTCACTGAACTTACTCAGTAATAAAGCTCCTAAGATGATATTCTGAGCCAGGGATTCAAGACAGTTATGGTGCTCTTTGTTGCCCCTGTTGCCTTTGAAAATATGATTGGCTCCTTTGCAAGGTAATGACAGGTCTTTGGCCATTTTCTTGCAGCTTCTCAAAACTTTTAGACATTGCAAAGTGAAATTAAGAAGTGTTTGTTTCATATTTTTTTCATTCTTTTACAAGCAACCAAATACTCCAGAAGGGTCCTCTGTCATTCAGCTGATGTTCTTTCAGCCTATTTCCATATAGTCAATACACCCATCCAGCTGGACAAAGAATTAAAAGGGCAAAATAGCTAACCACAAACATAATGTGACAGAGCACAGCACTCCAAAGCAGCATGTTCAAAAACAAGTTTTGGCAGATTTCATCACTCAGCATCAAGCTAGGCAATGCAGCAGAAACAAGTGAGTGGGTACATAGCTCCTAAGGTGACTTACTGATAACTTGGTGACCTTAGAGAAATCACTCAGGACCAAAAGACACTCATAAATCGAAATCATTCTAAATTGTCCTGATTCTGAAATGTGAGAAGGAAGGAAGTTGCAGGGAGAGCAAGGAAGGTCCATGTGACTCGGTGCTTACTTACTACTGACCAAGAGGAAGCTGATGGCTCAAGGAGAAAACAGTTTTTGAACCCTCACTCCTGTAATTTCTCTTGAGTACATTTTCATACCATGGTTCCAAACTGTGTTTTCATAGCTTTGTGCATGAAACTGTGTCTATGTGTGAATTAGCACAGCCAGGAAGGCAGCAGATTTTAGACTTACAAATCCCAGCCTCAATGCTTAGTGATACTTTCAGACATATTAAAGTATGGCATATAGAATATATGGCACAGCTATCACTCTGTAAATGAAGCTTGCTAGATTAGGGATTTTGTTTTCAGTTTGAAGCACTTGGGGCTTCTCCTTCTTTTCTTTACCCTTAGGATTTTTTAAAGCTCCAATTCCATATCCCCCTAAGCACTTTCTGGTTTAGAAAGGCACTTATCTTCTCAAGCACAATGCTCCTAGAGACACTATCAAACCTGTAGTAAACCAGGAAAAAATCCTTTAGCAAGTTAGACTTAAAACAGCCACTGCAGTCAATGGGACTCAAGTTCTTACTGACTTGGACACTTTGGAACCCTACATGCCTGTCTGCTTTTTAGGCAGACAAAAGCAGATATAATTTGCTCTAAATTTCTAAGCAAGATTTTTTGCCTTGAGACAAGGAATTTTTCTATTTCCTTTGCATGTGCCATGAGATGCTATGGTCTCATTTGAAGTCAGGGGCACTTCAGGGAATTGTGGAATCAATAAGGTTGGAAGGGGTCTCTGGAGATCAGCTTGTCAGCTCACAAGATAGTGATGACCTCCACCACCTTCACTTTGAAATTCCTGACACATGGTTCATGGGCATTCTATGAGAAAAAAGGAACTGAAAAAAACACCTTAATTCAGAAATGAGTTACATGTTAAAAAAACCCTCTGAAATGAAAGCCCATCCACAAGTAACCTCACTTTCAAGCAATGTCAAGAACATTACTTTGTTCTGACAAAAGCATTGGTGCCTAGTGTAATGGTTGTGACCCACAGATAAGGGTTTGGCACTGGACTAGGGTGCAAAGACTTATATTCAGGTGTCTAAACTTAAGTTTCCACTAGTGTTTCTGATGGCTCTCAGTATCCCACTGAGCCTCCAGTGACTGCTCCAGAAGGCAGGCAGTTCTCCCTAATTTCTGTGCCTTACCTATCAGCCCTGTCTGTATGTCTTAGATACTTTCCAGGATTTAGAATGTCATTAAGCACCTCTGTTCAGACACTAGAATTGCTTTGCAGATGCCTGGATTCAGCTCCTGCTCTGAAAAAGGTTTGTCACATGACTTACAGCAAGTACTTAAACTCTGTGTCTTGATCCTGTGGCTGTACAAATCAGGGATTTTTATACCTTTTTTTGTGCACCATTTGTTTATCTTCACTCTGAGTTTGTAAGTAAATATGGGTATGGACTGTCTTTACAGTGTATGTGCAGAACATCTGTCTCAGCAGAGCACCCATTTACTACTGCAGTACAGACTCCACAGATAATTCTTTCAATCCTTTTTTAAATGTCTGATTAAAGCTCACCGTAAATGAGGAATTTCAGTAAAAATGACATATTTTAGAAAATACACTTAATTCCTTTGTGAGTTTTAAATAATGAGGCGCACTGATATTTTTAGTTTGGAATATTTTGGAATGTCTGGAATGCTAAGTTCCCCAGATGATGATTAAAAGGTCAAGTAATAAAGTATATGATAAACTATGCCTGAGATTCCTCATAAAACAAATGACTAATGGCTGTACATTACTGTGTTGCCATTATTTTATATTGAAAAAATGTCTGCACTGTATTATTCCTTCAAATTTGTCAGATTATAGGATTGACAGAAAACCAGCATGGTGATGGTTAGTTTGCAGCTGCTTCGGGGCTGAAGTCAGAGTCAAGCAGCAAATGAAAAGGGTGCATTAAGGAGTAGTGCTGGTGTTGCTAGTGGTGCATAGTGGAGAATGTGAAATGGGTTTTTTCCTTGCCAGAGTGCAGGTCTGGTATTGGTAAGTATCATGTTAAGTTTCTTTGGAAGAGAGTTTGTTTCTGTGAGGATTATAACATTAGATTAGAACATTGCTTGAGTCACAATCACAGGAGCCCTCCAGAGCTGTTAAGCATTTGGCATATCTCACTTATCTCTAAGGGTGGCAGGAGCCATCAATACAAAGTGGACCATCAATCAATCTGGGGTCTTCTTCAGACATTGCCTGTCAGCTGATCAGAGGAAGACTTTATGGAATCAGCTTTCCATTATCAGGATTTGGTCTGTGATCAGGACAAGCCACTGAACCTTTTACTTTTCACTTGGCAAAAACATACGCACTGGAAAAAAGTCCTGACAGTTCATTCATTTTGCTCCATCACTGGAGCCAGATGATGTTTGACTGGGGAGACCCACCCTCTTTGATGTTGTGCTCTTTTGAGAGTGCCCTGCTGTGAAAAAAATTTTCTCCTTCCAAATTAAAGAGAAATATTTCTGCGTCCAGCTGTTAAATGTGACGTTTGCCATTTTTCAGTGCGTTGGCTTTGTGCCATCTTGCAGGCTGTGTTTCAAGCCTATCTTTTTCCCTTCTCCTTCTCAGCAGCAATATCCACAATGTGTTAGTGTCTCCAACTTCTACATAACATCAACACCAAAAGGGAAAATACAAGTAATACTGCATTGCTCTGAACTACAGCAGCAATATTTACACACGTTTCTCCTGATTTTTTTAATTAAGGCCAGCAATCATTTTATTGCATGAAATGAAGGATAAAACCCTTAAATATAATCTACCTATGAAAAATCAACTTCAGTTTCATTCTGATTGCAGTAGGCAAACCGTGCCGAAGCAAAGCCTCTGTAGAATACATTTACCGGTTAAATGAGTGTGGATGTTATTAAAACTTGTTTCATGTGTACTGAGTCCACATCAAAAAAATGGCATCCGTTCAGCAGCCCTAGCTCTGTTTAAATTAAGACAAACTTCTCATGAAAGCTTGAATAAACATTTAGGTTTAAGTAATCAAGAAAACCTGTATCTTCTCATATTTATTAAGTGTAATTTTTAGAGTTATAAAAACCACTGTCACGCATTGTGTATACTGTAAATAAAGGGTGGACTCATCTTTACAATGTTTTGCCTATCTATTGAGGTGGATGAAACACAACAGGTTCCAACTGCTCTTCAGCTCAAGCTTTCCTTCATCCTTTTCATTTCCATATTTGCTGACACAGAGAAGGATCAATGTTTGATAGATTTTGGCAAGCTCATTGTTGCAAACCTGTGTTTTGTAATTAATCTCAGACTATGACCAGCAAATCTGAGTAACTGCTCATGTACTCATCATGTCTTCACACTGTGAAAATTAAAACCTGACTGAGAACCTCAATGGATGAGAATGGAAGCACTTATTGTGGAAAATTACATGGAAGATAACAAAATAAAGCATTTTCCCTTCAGGTATCCACATTCTAGATTCATGCCCAAAAAAAGTATAGTCCAGAAAGATGTGATCTAGAAATAAGTAGTAAAGCTGTGCCCTGCTATTCATTTGCACTACATGTAACTCATGAACTCCGTTTTTTAAATTGTAGAATGATACAGATTTACAAATGAATATAACTAAGCGTTTCTCCAAGAGGCTAGCAAGAAACCAAGCTACATTCTGCAGGGCTTCAGTCAGTTCTCAGAATCTATCTGGTATCTGACAAAGACAGTACTGAGACTGGACATGTCCAAGCAACATGGAGATACTGACAATAACAGTGTTGATAATTCAACAGGATTTGTTTTTTCTTGTTCCTGGAATTAATCAAACACTGCCACTCCTAAAATTACATACAACACATATATATGCTCTATAAATGGTTACATTTGGATCTATGTGTTACACTCTTCCATGACTGTTTAGCACCTTGTTACAAGAATATCATTTATGCTATTATGGTTCTTCTCTGTCCTTATTTCTAGATAGATTAAGAAACATTTTTCTTGCTATTAATTCCAACTTTGCCTTCTACATCTAACCAATATTATTCAAAATTCTCTTTACTTGCCTCTACTCTCCCATCAGCCTCTGTCTCATCATGCTCCTTTTTTCTGTCCCTCATTTTATCAAGGCAGCAGAAAAACACCCAAGAGTGTCTCATTAGAGTGAAAACCAAGGACTGACTGCAAAGGTTTGTGTTCGTCTTTTTCTCTATTCCGTTCTGCACTTTTCTGTTTCATCTTTAACACTTTGCAGTTTACCTTTTTCCTTCCAGCCTTTCTTAACTCTGCTATCTGTGCCAAAATAGTTTTAGGTAAAAGGGCGTTTTCTTCATCCTAAACAGTTTTAAGTGAAAATATTTGGATGGCTTATGTAGGCTTACACAGATGAAGCAGGTATATTTCAGAAATAGGAGAGTGGTTTGAGCAGCAAGTGTACTGGCCTTAAACATTGACTTTTTTTACAAAGGAACTCAAAGCAGATGAATTAATTAGAAACCAATAGAACCAATGATTATAATCCATGTTGAAAATTTTAACAGTAAAATGATTTGTCCAAAACTAGGGGGGTTTTTTCCCAAGTCTAAATTCTAAAAACAAAGCAAAATAAACCAGTTCTTATTTTGATTATTTTCCCACCATCCTCAAAGTTTAACACAAAGGGGAAATTAATCATTACTGAGCAGAGCTGCATGCAAAACTATTTTACTGGATATAGCCAAAACCTCACAATATTTTTAAAGTAATAACAAAATGTTTTGGAGCAAGTTTGGGTTTTTTTTTTTTTTAAGAAGTTATTTGGATTATTGCAAGATTTTGTAAACCATAATAAAATATTTCATTATAAGCTTACTAAGCTTTAAAACTGAAAGGAGTTCTGAACTGAGAAATGAACTTTCTGTTTAGAAAATGTAAGAATATGTTTAGATGATTTTGAACCATTTTCCCATTTTATTCGTCAGAAGTTTCCCTGAAACGACATTTTCATGCAAACAGTTTTAGTTTCTCAGCATTCTCTGGGAAAAAAATTGGTTTCCGTGGAAAACCCCAACAATTTGTAACTAGTTATCTGTTACACACGAGTGAAAGGCTATTAAAGGCATATATAAAAACAGTCATGGCACCTAAGAGCTTGCATTCTANTAGGGAGTGCGACTTCACAGTTTTTCCGAGCTAAGCAGGAATTGCTGCACTTCCCCTCTGCCAGAAGAGAAAAGCCTTGGGTTTCCCAGTGGGGTACAGAGCTCTACCAGCTCCCTCCCATTTGTGGAGAAAATAAACCCTGAATCTGCATGCAGACAAGCCAAAATCTGAGCCCTTCCTTGGCCTGCTAGTAAGCCCTGGTTGCCAGTCCATTGGGAACATAGGTAACTAAGCCATATATATTATCCCATACATTTAAGGGCAAAGGGAAGNAAAATCTCTGCTTAAATACAAAGAGATTAATAGGGAGTGCGACTTCACAGTTTTTCCGAGCTAAGCAGGAATTGCTGCACTTCCCCTCTGCCAGAAGAGAAAAGCCTTGGGTTTCCCAGTGGGGTACAGAGCTCTACCAGCTCCCTCCCATTTGTGGAGAAAATAAACCCTGAATCTGCATGCAGACAAGCCAAAATCTGAGCCCTTCCTTGGCCTGCTAGTAAGCCCTGGTTGCCAGTCCATTGGGAACATAGGTAACTAAGCCATATATATTATCCCATACATTTAAGGGCAAAGGGAAGGGGAAGGCATACTAAAGAAAGGGCCAGAGAAGCTAAGCAATGTGTGAAATAAAAGAGTACATTTGTATATTTTACGTAAGGGGTTCCTCAAGAGGAACTTGTTCCTGCTAATAGCAAGCAATTGAGTCCTTGTTCAGCTCTTTTTTATGCCTCACAGGCTGCATACTTACTGTATGGTGCTGACTTTCCTAACTGGCTTGACCACTGCACTTGTAAGATGAGAGAATATTAAAAATAACTGTGTGCTGACTCTTAGCCGTACACTCAGATTAACTATTTTCAAAGAATTTGATGAAGCTGTAATAAAAATCAATTTATCCATAGAAAGAAGCACTTCTTGTTCACAAATGGCAGATTTATGACTTCATGCAAACATGAATGTCCTAGAGCTCACCCTTTTTAATAAGGAGTCTTTTAAAAGACATAAAATATTTGTCCTAATGAAGTAATGGTTTCCTAAGGTTTTGCTTCTTTTCTGTACTGCCTACAGTTTTATGTCTTTGTTGAAATGTGTCACTTCTTAAATTATGATGTTTTCCTAAGTCTACTATATTCTTTTTCTAACCCACACTAAGAAAGCACAATTGTCAGACATTATGTTTTGAGGGCGAACTGACCTCCAACATATTGTGGATAACATAAATTTCATATTTTATAGTTATTTTGAAAACATTCCTAAACTTAAACCCCTTGGTTTCTTAGTATCTTGAACTCACTCCACCTATCAACAATAAACTAAAGAGGCCAATGTTTTCAGCCAAAAATCAAAGTAAAAGGTGAGAGGAGAAGATGAAAAAGTACTTTAGCATTAGGGAGTCACTGCTATTACAGAGTCACGGCCAACTTTAGATAAGACACTATACTGAGACAGCCCAAACAGCTGCTGCAGTCCCAGGACTGTCATCTCAGCCTGTTCAAAATTGGTCTAAAAACTCTCCAAGAAACTGGGAGTATGGGAAGAGTGAGACAGGAGAGGTTAATGCACTATGATTCTAGTCTCTGCTGACTCATTCTGTCAAAAAATACCGAGGATCATCCAACAGAGTATGATAGTATGTCACTGTGGAAGGTTTTGCTTCTTTTTCTCAAAGACTTTTCATTCTCCAGTAGAGAGCAGAGAAGGATGTGAGTTACTCCAGGCTTCAAAGGAAAGACATTTATTTTGTCCAGATAAGTAAATTGTCTAGTAATCCCATGTGGCATCTGGATAGGAAATATATTACACTTACTAGAAAATTGAGCAAATCCTTGGAATCAAGGATGAATAAACAAACTGACTGAGAGGAAAAGACACTTACCAGAGGCTTAATAATGAGGTACATTCAGGAGCATACCATAATTTAAAGGCTAGTTGCTCAGTGAGCAAGACTAATGAAGCCTGATTTTAGTATGAATGTGTGGTGTCCTTTGTCTCCAAAACTTTCACTGCTGTAATAACCTCCAATTCTACACTTATTCCAGTGTATAACACTGATATCTAAATATTTTTCAGTTATTACATACTTAGCACTGCCACTGATACCAGTGGAAGTTCAGCACACGGAAGAGCAAAATGTATGGTGGAGTCTCTCACCGTGCATGCGGGAGGAATGGTGTCCTGGGATATCGAGCCTTGTGATGTGTAAGTAGAGAAGACATATGGTAATGACAAAAAATGCTCATAAAAAACCCAGTAATTTTTGCTCAACAGTGAGATATAGAGTGGTTCAGAGACACCTTTGCTGATTCCCATTAATACCCACCTGCATCTTCAATAGTCTTCTCGACAGCATCCCAAAAGCATATAACTACTTTTAGAAGCCACATCATGAAATGTGAAGTAGCAAGAATGTGAAATCTGGAACAGTGCTGGACAGAAAAGTCACATGCACAGTCTGCGCATGCTCAACAAACCTCATGTGTTGGACCAATTGCACAGACAATAGGTCCAGATGCAGTTGCTATTTTCCTGAATCTCTGGAAATTTAAGCTGCTGCGTGTTTGGAAAAGCACAGTTGCCATGACAATAGAGAAAAGAGTGTGCCCTGTATGCTTTTCATATTTGACTTCACTATATATACAGGATATCCTGTATTACACAGAATGTCTGGCAGTCCTTAGAGAAGAAAATGACATTTTCTGTTGTCATTTACTTTTTTGTTACTTATTCCACATTTCAGGAGATTTAACTTATATACCTATTACATCAAATTTAGTGAAAATGAAGGAGGGATTACTGTTTTCCTAGCACTATAGTTATGACTATGAGTTAAATAAATTCCAATCGCTAGAGGTAAATCATTAGCAAGAACATAGTTCAATTATAGATACATTTCATATTCACTGAATTGAAATGTCATTTTTTGTGACATATTTTCTCAATCTAAAATGCAATTTCTCTAAAAACATTGAAAATCAACAAACACTAAACCCCCCCCCCCTCAGCTTCTAATAAAGTTTTTAACATTGTAAATAGGATCTGAATCAGACCCAAAATCATACTGACTTGAGCAACTCTTAACACACAAAATTCCATGCAAGGACAACAAATAGTGTCAAAAGGCATCGTGCTCCACAATGCAGAGCGTCTATGCTTCAGTCTCTTAATTATGGTGTAAAAGTCCTCTAAAAGTCAGTACAATAATAACCAGCAGCAAGCAGATAGCTGGCAGATTTTTAAATGATTGTGGAGATGGGAGAGAAAGAGCAGGAAGACCTTACCTCACTTAAAACAAATGATTGCAGCACTTTTCACCTGTAATATTACAAAAGATATGTATAGCAATTCCCATTTTACACCTGAGGTAAACCATGCCATTAACATTGCAACTCTGCTTAAACACTCTGTCAACTTTAATGGCACATCTACATATACTGCGCACATAAATGAGAAAAAAATCCAAACCTCATCACATACATCATTCACATATTGTATACAGTCAGTCCCGAGATTTGTATTGATTTAATATCTTTGAAAGCAGCAATGAGCAAGACTCAAAAGATCCATCATGATGCAATTATCCAAAGTTTTTCTTTTCAAATGCATCTATGTTTGGTCCCTGCCAAAATAATTTTAACTGTAAATTCACAAATGTCTCAATTATAAAACTGCACAGATCTGAATTATAATAGTCAAAGCTCAACTTTTTTATAAATACATTTAAAATATGGCATTAATATAAAAATCCTATATCATACAACCAAAACAATTTAATATAGCTTACTATGGCAATAGCCAGATCATTTTTCCAAACAAATAGATAAACTCCATCATGTCATTTTGAACTTCTTGTGACCTTCTGATGGCTACAATTGGGAACAAATGTTATCCAAGAAAAATATTGGTGGCTCTGCATTTGCAAAAGAGAATGCTTAAATTAAGCAGCCTTTGTTTTAGTAGACATATCAGATGCATTGCATAGGAAAAGATACCAGCCCAGTTCTGCTTTCATATATATCCAGTATGATGACAGATCAAAAATCCTACTGATTTAGAGCATGCCTATACTGCAATCGAAGTGACTGGGACTGATGCAGACAAATCTCTTCCCTAGGTATAAATTAGCTATCAGGTCACAACAGCAGGGCAATCACAGCAGCATGTGATGTACTTAAGGCTATTTACCACACTTTATTGTGAGTTTTGCATCCCATAGTAAGCTCAGTATTGCTAAAGTTACGTTATTTGTAAGGCTGAAATAATTACCTCGATTAAAGCTAATTGGCTTGTGTCTGCCCAGAGGTGCAGATACATCTTTGACTGCAATGTAACATGCCCTTAGTGAATTCACAATAGGGGGAAATTGATGATAAATATTGGGGTACTATTGATTATTTTCTTTGTTCACACACATCTTAAAATGAAGTTTGTTAGTGACTTGAAGGTAGAATTCTTTTCACATAACATTAACCAACTAAGGTTAAGTATATAACTTAACCCTATTACCCAATGGCCTTGTAGAGACAATGGAGAGAAACAGGCACCATCAGAGGGCAACACATCATAGGCAAGGTTGTCTGACTTAGACCAGATACTTAACTTGCTGATACTGTATATTAGTGACTGGGAGTGCAAAGATGACCTGCTATAAATTGCCACACCCTGGACAGAATTCACTGAGACTAGTGCTCAAAAAAGTGAGCCATTTTTGTATTGCTTTTATATTGGTTACTTTCTAATGCTCTTTAAGAAAAAAAAAATGTATAAACAAATCTTATCATCTTAACATTCGAGTGTGGCTATAGTAGTGCAGTTTTGACTACCAAAACAAGAATAAATTCTTTATATACCTAGATACACCTAGAAGTAAATGTATAGCATATCAGTCTTAAAAATTCTTAGCCTCCATTATGACTGGACTATGAAAGCATGTTGTCAACCAATCAGGAGAAATGATACAAGGAATATCGTTCTTTTTTTCACCTTTTTTTATAATTTCAGCTTTTTTTCCCAAATATACTTCTCGCTTTTTTTTTTTCTGGTACAGTGAACAGCAGCAATAGCAGCTTTTAGGAGAGCTGTGGTTGTAATGCTGCTGAAAGCTGCTTCCCAAAAATGACCTTTCCTACCCAGTAAATTATTCCAGCAGGGCAATTCAAAAGCAAAAGAAAAAAAGAATCACTTTTTGTCATATTGCTCACAAAACTACTGTGTTGGGAAAGCTTTTCAGACACATGCTTAAAAGTAAAAAAAACCCTAAAAGCATGCCACTTCCACTCAATTTTAATTTCAAGACCTGACTGGCTGGGTTGCCTCAAGTAATTCTCTGGAAGACTTGAGATAGTATGCAAGTGGCAAGAATATGAATATATCTGGAGACTGACAATGATTGCATACCACTGCTTGCATTGCAGCAAAATCTTGAGATTGCAAACAACAGCATAAAATAATAGAGCCTGGTGAGACTAACTATTTCAACCTTATCAGATGGAGGAGAAAAAAGGCTTTACTTAAGACCTGAGGCTCTTATCCTTCCACTGGGAGAAGGGCCAAGGGAAAGCATAGTTTCCATAGGAAAGATGACAGTGGCTCCAAACAGTCTATAACCCCACAGAAGAACCAGGTTGAACTGGGAGGGCAGGTGGGCTTCCAGTAAGGCAGCTGTGGCTCCCTTGATGACCTGCTCTCTCTGAAGGCACCACCCCAGATCACGCAGTAGTTCCTGAAACACCACAGCCTTGTCACATGGTGGACTTAATATCTTCTGACTTCTCCAAAGGCAGAGGTCTTTGCAGGTCTCTTTCTTAACAGAGGAGAAATCACTGCTGTCAAAATTGAGTCTTTGGGATGCAAATTATATTCAGTCTTGTCCAAAATGAAGGACCAACTCTGCCTTCCAGCAAAGCCTAGTCAGAAAGATTTAATCAGACAGAAAATTGGCTTGGTGCTTGCAGCAGTATAAACTAACAGAAACTGAAGCACAGGAGACAGTACAGCATATCTTCAAAGACTGAACACAGGCACTAAGAAAAAAGATTGTGTGAAACTATGTAACAGTGTCATCTAGTGACTCCTGCCATAATCTTATTATCCAGACAGTGCAACCAGCTACCAGGAAGGCCATTTTTTACCCTGTTGAAGTGAGCTGTGCCCATACTGTATATTGACACTTATCACTCAGCTATGGCAAGATTTCACAGGCAAACTGAGTGCCCGCATACACAAATATGACATTTGCAAACAAGTGTCTGATGAGCACACAGACATCCTTAACTGCACATGTGGAAATCCTAGCGGAATGCCAACACCAGGCATGGTGCAGGTCCTGTCTTGTGTCAGGGAAAGCATCTGTCATGATGGTGCTGACATACAGCTCACGATTATACCACCTAGTGAGACTCCTTTGAACTTAGTCTTCCATGTAATCTGCAGAACATTTTGGAAGGTCCTGCAGACCACCAGGGAGCCATGGACAACAACTTAGTAGCCCCTGGTGGAAGCAACCACAGTTACGAGTAGGCAACTTGGCTGTTTTCTTTTTTTTTAACATCTGACCCTAACATCGAGAATTACGTATCTATAACAAGTGACTAAATCCTGTACCATACCTCCTTATTTCTAAGCACACTCACTGAATGAGAGCTAATCTGTTCATAAGGCTAATGAGAGCCCATTAGCACGATGCTCAAAGAGACGTTTCTTTGGTTCTTTCCTGTTTCTTTTCTTCTTGCCTGAAAGTCTGTTTCCCACATAAGAAAGCTTCTTCTGCTATGAAGATAGGCTGAGAGAGATGGGGTTGTTCAGCCTAGAGAAGAGAAGGCTCCAGGGAGACCTTATAGCAGCCTTCCACCAGTACCTAAGGGGACCTACAAGAAAGCCCGAGAGGGAATTTTACAATGACGTGTAGTGATAGGACAAGGGGTAATGGCTTTAAACTGAAAGAGGGTAGATTTAGATTGGGTGTAAGGAAGAAGTCCTTCACTGTGAGAGTGGTGAGGCACTGGAACAGGTTGCCCAGAGAAGCTGTGGATGCCGTATCCCTGGAAGTGTTCAAGGCCAGGTTGGATGGGGCTTTGAGCAACCTGGTCTAGTGGAAGTTGTTCCTGCCCATGGCAGGGGGGTTGGAACTAGATGATCTTCAAGGTCCCTTCCAACCTGAATCATTCTATGATTCTAGTATTCTATAACAAAGACCATTAATAAAATGAAAAAGCTTAACTAATATATTGGATTCTTTCCTTTTTAGAGTTATGAAGTTCTTCACAAAGTGTAATACTTGCCAAAGAATACAGTTAAAGGCATGAGCATTTTATTCTATTTCCATTATAATTAATTAAACTGCCAGAAACATTTTCCAAAGAGCATTTGGTCTGACAAACTTGGAAAATCTGGAAAATGTAATGCAAGTATGACACTTGTCTGTAATTCATGTACCAGTTTACAGGGGTATAAACCACACTGCAACATTTATTAGCTGTTTATAAATAAAAATAGAATAGAATAAAAATAGAATAGAATAAAAATAGAATAAAATAAAATAAAGTTTAAGAGAATTGGATTTTTTTGCATATACCTTCAGTTTCAAATCACATTCACCTCCTTCCTTTGCTTTACACTCTACTGCTTAAGTGTTACATATTGAAACCTAATGTGAGATTCCAGAAAATTAAGCACAAGTTTTATCATTGGTTTGATACTGATTTTTTCTGATCCTGCTGTGACTTTAGCACTCAAAAATAAGTTAAAAAAAAAAAAATAATCCAGTTTCAGATTTTCTTAGTTGATGTTTGCACATGCCACGCACCTGAAAGATCTGTGGCATCTAATTAGAGACCATTATATAAACAGCTCAGCACAACAGGCAAATTGGGACAGTTAGGGTTTTTTTCTCCCTAGAACACTAAACTTTTGTATTCAGTCTGATCAGTGAGCTCTGCTCAGAGCCTTGATCACTGATTTGGGTGGCTTCAGGAGCAGAATCTCAAACCTTGCTAACATTGTGCAATGCAGCCTAATGAGTCACACCTGGGCACACTACAATGATGCATCCAGGCTAACAATATTGAAAACTCAGCTATATTGTACCATGTAGGTGCAATAGCTCATTCAGAAATAACTCAGCCCAACACCTCATTGTAGAGGTATATCTTTTGTGACCAAAGGGCACTAGCATCTGATGACCATGCCTTTGCTTTTGGTGGTTTCAGCTCAGCTCCATCTGGACAAGTGATTGTAGACTGCAATCTCTCTAGTTCTAAACCATTCATTCTTGGCAGTCCCAACAGAAAAGTAAAAAAAAAAAAAGTACAAAAATATTTAAAATAATGTTTTTGGAGCAAGGTTAAGGCAAATTGAAGGAATAAAGAGGAAGACAGAAGTTCCCAGATATGTGAAGGAGGCTCTTGGCTTTCATTTTGAAACACAGTTATAAGCACTTTTCTTTGCCAGAACAGTCTTAGAAATATATAACAAAAGAAGAAAAAAAAAAAAGCCAGCAGTATTTCAGCTCAGAAAAGTCCTGAACCTCCTTTCTCAAATATGAGTAAAAGAACAGGCTGCTCTGCTTCCTTTCCCAGACCTGATCCAAGGGGCAACTTTCTGAGAGATCCCAGGGCCCAGGAATAAGCTTTCACCAGAGCCGAACCAGCACAGCTTCCCTGTAGGAAGAGGAAATCTGAAGGTAATACGAGATGTTCTCAGGTTCCTCTTCTCAACGGGGATATGAGGGCCAGCAATACCACTTCTTCAGCATAACATCCCAGAACCGGTCATGTCCAGCAGTCACCCTGTATTCCTCATCCACAACACTCCTGATCCCTCCTTTCTGACACTGCCTAGATCCAGTTCTTCCTTTCCCACCCTTTATCCACTCACCCTTTCTTTTTCACCTTCACACACTCCTCCCTCAGGCTTTTCATCCCAGCTCCACTTTGTGTTCCAAATGCACCAATTCCTTTCTAAAACAGAGAAGCATTTGGATACCTCAGCAATTTGACAACATGCACATAACAAATCTGAGAAAACTGTATATTTTTTGTTCCCTTGAAACTCATCTTCTTTATCTGCTCTCTTCCATGATTTCTTTTATGGCACCAAAATGACCATGTGCTAGTTTTATGTTGGGACAGGAATTATGTCTCAGGCACATGACTCCAAGGTGCTGAAAAAAACAAGCAACAAAAATGTGAGATGGAAAGAGATTCTTCTACAATAAGATGTCTTAGCTCAACTGATGAGAATATAATCTAATAACAATACAATGAAGTTAGAGGAATGCTCTGGAATCCTTCAGCGTATGAGTTTGGGGTCCAATTTTATACAGGTAACACCCTTGATACAGCCACATTTGGATTTACAAGGTATATCTGTGAGGACAACTAGATTGACATGATTTAATTTCAGACAGTATTTTTTCTTCATAACTGCAAAGAAAAATCAAACACATATGAATGATGTTCAAAGAAATACATCTGATACCCTCACAAAGCTAATTCTGACTTAGAATATTTATAGCAAAATAGTGCAAGATTTTGTATGTGCTGTATAGCCTCATTTGTTAAAAAATATATTTTATAAGTGACAAGCCCAAGTGAAAAATTTTATATGGTACAGGATAAACCACCCAAGTAGTTAAATCAATTCCTTTCTGTTTAATTTTGCTATTTGTTTTTCTATCTGAGCTGCCAATTTTCTAACATATTAGAGAAGAAGTAGGAAAGTCTTTTTGATTGATAACAAGCTCAGATTTCTGTGTCAGATCAGTGGAGACTTTTTTCAAAGTAAGAATTCTGTATGTTGCTCTTACATTCTTAGACAATTATTCTACAAAAAATATTTAAATGCTCTTTTTTTAGCTGCTTTGACAAGAACACCAAAACAGTTCACATCACCCTTGACCTGCAGGGTGTACATCATGTTGTCAACATATAAACAAACACATGATGGGCTGTATTTTAATAGATTCTGTAAATATCAAGATCCAATTCATCAAAAGGTTTGCCAAAGTGACAGCTGTGGGGGTTGTGGTATATGGTTGCATGTCCATTCAGTGTTGTTGCAATAGGATTGTTGCAAGAAAATTCAGAGCTACTGTTGCTCTTTCTTCCATATTACTATTTCTCTGGAGCTCTGGGTTAAGCTGCAGTCTGTATATGCCACTTCATGTATAAGCGAAATATGCAGACTTCCGGGCAGAAGCCACATGGCTGGCTTTTATAATAATCCCTCTCCTCTCTCCCCATCTTTATCAGACAATTCCTCTGATGTGCTGCACTGTGTCAGAAGAGGAGACTGAGAGGAATTTATAAGCACAGAAACTCTTACTTGGGAGAATGACCAGAGCTCAGTTTCGATAAGGTTTACACAGACACAGTAACTTTTCTTGGTTGGCTTCATAGCTTCATGGATTTTAAAGCCAGAAGGGACTGTTCGATCATCTGCTCAAGACTACTTCATAGGCCATTAACTTCCATCCGGGAAAAGGCACAGAAAAAAGGGAGAGGGCCAGTGTGCCATGAGTACCTGATGCCCCCATAAAGGCAAGGAATTGCTAAGGCAAGAAATGCTCAGATGAACCAGCAAGCCAAGACAGCCACATCTGAAGCTGCAGAGATCATGACAAACCTTCAAGGTCAGTGGCAGTCAGTCCAGGGTACAAATATGCTAGTTGTGAAATGAAAGACTAACATGTCAAACCACTGTCCCCGATGCAATCCCTGTGGCAATTCTCTGGCCTCACAAAAAAGCAAAGCGAAAACAGAATCTACCGGAACAGCTGAGGGAAGAAATTCCCAGTAAGGCCCCCACTGAAGATGACACCCTTATGCAAAGTGCTACAAGGAGGAGGCAGGCAGTCTTGCTGTCCTCATGTATGGCCTAGCAGTTAAAGCAAAGTGTTCAGAGGTTCACAGACCATGAAGATAAAGGCTCAGATCCTCCACCCAAAGATGCAGAACTCAACACATCTAATGGCACTTTAAAGAGTCAAAGTAAGTAAGGTGCTTGCCCCTTTTAGTAAGATATTCTTATGTTTAACTATTGCAAAACATAATTACCTTCTTCTTTTGAGATGCATTTTGTCTTAACTTCAGCTTCTAGCCATGGTATATTAATGTATATAAGTGCCACATATAAGTGTCCATACAAAGAAGTCAAATCAACTCTAACCTCTTCTGTAATGAAGACAATATATTAAGCTCCATTAAGAACTCCATCCAAAGGCTTTTTTTCCAGAAGCCGATCACCTCCACAGCCACCATGTACTCTCTTCTCTTTTCCCACAGTCCTCTGGTTGTAATCTCTAGACACAAGGTAACTCTTCAAAGGTAGTTCAGTCACATGATATTATCCGTTTTATACAATTTATAGCTACCATATTCCTTCTGCTGGAGAGTTAAATTCCATAATGCTCATGGGCAACTCAAACACAAATTCCTATACCCATGCACAAAGCCAAGGTCTCTCTCCTCGTCGCCTGGTGCTTTTCCAGCCAGCTCCTCCATGATGGAAAGTTTAAGAGACTGATGTATGAACTTAAAATATTTGCCCTTTTTGAAACTCCTACCATTTTTGTTTTGCTGGAATGGGGAGTAACGCTGGAGTCTTTTTATCCACTATCAAGTACAATTACCATGAAATACAGAATGAAAAGACCTAAAAAATCCAGCAATCTGACATTGGGACAAAGCTCAGGAGTCCCGATCTTGGAAGCCACTCCATGCTTTCCATGAGCTCCTCAACACCACCAGCTCCCAACAAAGTTGAAGGAAGTAAATGAAAGCTGAGAATCGTGCAGTGATAGTGCGGTATGAGCTTACAGCACCCAGGCCTCCACTTGTACTCTTTAGAGCTATCATGCACACAAGAGAAGAACATTCTTACCCAATTGATTGTAGTTAGGCTCAGCAATTGATTTTTTTTTTTATTATTTGTTTGTTTAAATAGTGAAGTTTACTAAGACTTTTCAAGTCATTAATATGAAACTATTCCTTTCAACATTATTTGTGAGCAGTTTTCACAAATGTTAGTACTGACTTGGCTTGTGTTTATGTGCAAAACTGCCCTGTTACACAATATAAGACCTTCTTTGGTATTTGCAATTGCAGTATTTGCTCATGGTTGACTTGGAGCCACTAAAAAGCCCTGTCAGTATTACTGCTGGGATAAATCACCTGCAGCTAAAGTGGAAGCCTACCTTATCTGTAAGTTTTCAGAAAATCTAGTAAGGTGTTGGTCAAATTGTCACAAAAATTCTCCCTAGTAGGCACAGTACAAAGCCATGTCAGAAGGCACAGAGATCCAGCTCAGTCTAACCATAATAAACACTACCTGGGCATAATCTGGTTTCAGCCCATAAAACAATTAACCTTGCTAGGACTTGTTCCCTTGGGCACGGCACTGTGCTAGCAGACACACTCCCACATGGCTTCCAGTCCACAGCAGGCTTCTGTCTGGTCAGTTTAGACCACAGACATAGCAAGCATGTGTCCAGTTGTGCCTGCCCATGGTCCACCTTTAGTGCAATACCATATTTCCTAGTGCAACACTAAGGACACACCGAAAAATCTCTAAGAAAAGCTTTGCATGCCTAAGAATATTCACAAAGCTACCTTAAACTAGATAAAATATTTGAATGAATCAACAAGAGAGAGGGAAAAATCCAGAGCAGAATATCATGAGAACATGTGGGATAAAATAATTTAATTCTGAATCCTAGCATTTCTTAATGTTTTGCCTGTGACTTTCTGTGGGATAACCACAACTCATCATCAGACAGCACCAGCTCAAAAACTGAATAGATAGATCAGCACTGTAATGCTCATGAGACAAGCATGGGTTTTGAGAGTGGTAAAATTACCCATAATCTTTGAGAACAAAGAGAAAGAATGGCAGCAATCTTCTACAAGAGTCATGGTCTGAGAGAGCCCTGGCTCTTTCTCCAAACTCACTGGCACTACGTTGCCTTGTTGTCCTATTCTCCATCTTCTTCAAACACTCTGTTTTAGTAGCCTGCATCTGTCTGTTGCCCCAATTTTCCCTATGATCTAAAAGTCCACATTTTCAGCCTCTATAGATATATGAATTTGCTGAGGAAAAGTGGAAGATAAGATATCTAGCTCTCTGATTTTTATGGTGGGACCATAAGAGTATCAAGGAGGGAGAAATTTAGTCAGACTTTCAGACTGTGGCAATCTGATCCTTGGATGGTGCACTACAAAGTCTTTTTTGCCTAGAAATTTCTCAACATTACTTCTTTTAGAGATTTACCAGATAATTTAATACCAAGTTGTAATGACTGACTGTAGCATTTATTTAAATAAAACATTGGAATTTACTATCAAAATACTAATGTATATCCAGTCTAGCTTTGCCTGTAAAAGAGAAAACTTTTTTCCACAGTTAATATAGGATGGCAGCTAGAAGTAAGATGCTCTCAACAGCAAACTTACTGCTAATTCTCCAAATAAATTAAATCACCTTCCACACAGAAAGGAAATGCCACAATGTTTGCCCTCTTTGTAGAAAGCACTGAGACAAATGCACATCTTTCCAGAAATCATAAAAAGCATTTTTGATGTAAGATTTTTACTGTAATAAATAATAAAATAAGAATTTAATAAAAAAGTAAAAATAATTTAAAAGTAAAAAAAAATAACAGAACAAAGTTAAGAAAAGGTAAAAAAAAGTAAAATAAACACCATGGTGGTCCATATCTTCACTAGGTTGGCTCTAATCATAAATTATTGCCAAGACATGGAATTGCCTTGGCTTAACTATCACTGTAGCTGGCTGTTTTCTGTGTGGATGCAGTGGCAAGTTTAAATTCTTTATGTCTTTCATTGCTTAAAAGAGATGATGTGCAAGTCAAATGTGACACAGAAAGGAGAATATTTCCTGAACTACCCATCAACCAGTGGCTGGGTGAGGTACAGGAGCAGTGTGCTGCTCAACTTCAGAGAGGGGAGAAGGCCTTGTACAAACTTCTTCAGTGGCTGTCATTATTTCAAATTGTGATTGTTAGCATCCTGAGAGGCATTGCTAGCTATTCCTGATCATAAACACAGCCACTATGATGTACAGGCCATAGAGTGGGAATAAATAACATAAAGTATAGTATGTGGACCTGTGAGATTTCAGAAGAGGTAAGTAATAATGTGGAAGAAATGTAAACTCAGAATGAAGGATTAAGGAGATTAAGACCCTACAAAGTCCTTAGAGTGATCCAACATGACAGTTGCTAGATCTTTAAAAAAAGAAGCCATCTGATTTGGCTTGGCAGCAAGCAATTAAATTGTATGTAAATCAGCCTTTCAAAAGTAAAGGAAAAATCTATTTCAAACAATGAAGTAGAACTTCTGCAACACTATTGCCTCTGGAACATGTCACTTTTGGGTAACTAGGGCATAAAAATTAACATTTTATTAAATAAACAAAAACCCACAAAGGTTAAGAAAAGAGACAGACAAATGTAGTCTTTGGAGGAAAGGGAGGCTGCAGACCTCACTCTGACCCTCAGCCATCTTTTGTTGGGAATGGCAGACCCCAAGGTCAAATAGCTACTCAGCCAGAGTTACTGTCTGAGCCCACCCAGGCTCAGATACATAGCCTACACTAATGTATGCACCACGATACGGTGGTCTACAGACACCCCTGAGTCCAGGCCATGCGGTTTCTGCTGGAGAGTTCTCGCTGCAAATTCATGTTGGAAATTCACCAAATCCCTAGACTGGGGACACAACAAGTACCATTCGGGACAAACAAGCAAGAAAGTTAATATTCCTGAAAAACTAGCTCTTATTCCTAGTAACTTGAATGTGATCCTGGTTTGATCAGAAAAGACAAGACAATGAAATTCAGATGAGACAACACTGATGCAAAGATCTGAACATCGATATAGTACTAATATTTTTCCTAAATGTGTTCATGATTAGTGCATGGTCTAAGGAAATGCCAAAGTTTATCTTCACTTCTGTTATCTTTGTGATAAAATTGCATCAGAAATTGAGCTTCCTAAACTCCTTACCTGACTTTTAAATCTGCTGATAGATATATAGCAAATTAAACTCTACTGTGTTTGACCATGAATAACAGAAGAGGTTCAGCTGGGTGAAAATTTTTGGTCCCAACATAGAAACAAGACCTCAAATTTCTCAGGAAGCACCTCTAACCAGCAAAATGCCAGAGCCAGGGTACAATACTTAGCAATTTGCAGGTTTGTGACCACGGAAAAGAACACTGCTGAAAACACAGCTGAGATCTTAGCTTGGTACACTTTGCCAACTGCCCCAAAGTGTCACAGGAGCTTTAAGTGAAATTTGTAAGTCTTTGTAACTTTTTATGCAGTTCTGTTAGAGTTGGCCAAAAACTAATCTACAACCTCTGCTTTTCTGCATGAAAAAAACCATCTTGTTAAAAATTGAACTTTTTCTCAGGAACCTATCAGTTTTGCTTAAGTATTCTGATGATATTTTTGGATGTGTTAAAAAAAAAATATTAATTTTGATGAAATGTTAGTGTTTCTTCCTGAACTTTCCAAATACATGCCATCTAGAGGCACCTAACCAACCTGCACACCAGTTTTCTTGATCTGAAATGGAGAGTGGCCCTATGTCATGGACGAGAATAAAATTTTGTTAAAGTTGGGGGGGGGTGTCCATCAAATGTCAAATCTTTCTCAGGTTGCTTGCTTTGAAAGACAACTCATTTTTTTGGAGGTGGACAAATGTCACCGCTACTACAGCTGTCACTGAAGTCTTGCTGGTCACAATAAAATGAATTAACATAAATCCAGGGAAATATCTGTAGCTCAGCAAAACTTCACATCTCCAACAGGAAATGGAGATGTGCTTTATTAGCAACTGATCTTACAAATAAAAAGAACATACCCGAGTCATCCTGATTTTTCTCTAAGTAACTGCATCTCTTTCATCTCATTCTTTTTCTGGAGCAATGGAAATGGGGACAGAATTCAAGCCAACTTAGGAATAGAAATAATAGAATATAGAAAATAGAACACTTTTTAAAAATTATTTTTACTTCAATGTTAAGCTCTTTTTGTAAAATGGTGGTCTAAAAATAGTATAGTCACCAATCCATACTGCTATAAAAGTTCTTTTGACAGACTGATAAAAACCAATACCCTGCTTTCCACAGCGAATGCTGACATGGCATCAAGCAAAAAGTACATATAAACCATTTTTTAAAAAATACTGACCTTTACACGACTGGAAGATTAGCCTAGGTAAAAATCGTCAACCCTAGATTTGCTTACTTCATTTGCTTTATACATGACACTTCACTTAATGTAGGATTTTTTTTTTTTTCCAGTTTAGGACTGCAGTAAATTCTGACCACTACTCTATTCCAAATTCTGGGCTCTGTTACAAGTGAACAACATGAAGAACAGAGCCTTCATATGGCCTTTATTTCAGTAGGAGGTTCTTGTACTCATGATAAAACCACTTTTCTCTACTTTGTAGTTCCGCAGATTAAATCAAAACCTCTTTAGAAATTCCCTGGGGTCACTAAATTTGCTTGCTTATACATCAGTAGGTCTCTACACAGAAAGTACCAGGTTGAATTACTGTTAAAATATGGAATTGTTTACATACATCTTGCTAAAGCCATGCAACAAATATGTAACATAGTACAAACAATAAATTCATGAGTTACAGATTTTTTACAAGATACCAGAAAAAATGTTTTTCTTTGATGCTAATATTTATCTGACTAAATACAATCCACTACTACATTGTCACTGGCAACGCAATCCTCCCATTCTTCACAGTAAAATATTATCTTTAGGTCAAATTAATGCATTTATACAAGGGTACCTTTATGTTAACTGTGTGTTACTGTGGCAGACAATATGCAGGTGGCTCTGCGGTTCTGAAAGAATGGTTGGCCTATCTTGGAAAAAAATGATTTAAGAATTGTGATTAAAGTGATACTGTGTTATTCAGTCATGCCTGAAGACCTCATTAAATCAAAGTTCCTAGGGACATCAATGGCTATCTTGTCTGAGCAAGGACTGATTAACAACTGCAGGATATTAGTCCTGGAAGCTCATGACCTGCATGAGGACTGACACAAATTAGCTTGTTGCCAGCTATGACTGGACATCATCTACAGTTTGCAAAAAGAATCTCCTGTAATCACCTTCATTTTAAGATTTAGCATTTATAGGTTTTTACTGTGCAGATTGCTTATTTTCATGCAAGTAGAAAGCACTGTGGTTTTGTGGTTGGTGGCTAGCATTTTGCAGCTTTATTGTATTTGTTTTAATATAGGAAAACTTCTAGAGCGTATTTGCTTTGTGACATAATGTCTTTATTATGTCTTGCAGAAATAATTGACTCAAATCAAGTTACTATACACTATATCTATTGGTAAATTAGAACTTTAAGATGCAACAAATAAAACACATTATTGACTTTTAAATCTTCAATCAAATAAATATTTACAGCTGCAATTTGCCAAAATTATTTACCTTTCAATAATGGATCACAAAGAGAATATGCACTACAGTGAATGCCTTGGCCATCAGCAAACAAATTACAAACAGAAGAAAAAATAAGTGTTCCGGCTATCATTACAGTCTATAAATAGCTGATGTGGTTCTCTTTAAAGATGTGTGATCTTCTCCATTAGCAGACTTTTTCAATGCATAATTGACCTTGAGATGGAGAATAACCTCGTAGCAGAGTGGCTTTTTCTTTTAGGGAACAATGAGTATAGATATTAGAGGATGTGCCTGTTGTCAATGATCATTGCTGAAATCTGCCTATACCACACTGGGACAATCAATTTTGTAAATGATTGCAATAATCAAGGAAATTGCCTAATTTATAAATCCTGGCATACAGCATTTTAATGGATTCCTACATTTTAATGCTGATGCTTTCAAAGCCAAATGAATTGTTGTCCAAACTGTCACTACACAAAATGATAAAAACATTCAGTCTTGTGGGTAACTACATCTTATGGATATTCAGACCATCAGGTACATGATCACTCATTAGTGAATTCTGTGATAGTTTCCAGTAACAAGCCAACAGCAAAAAGCCAGTTTCCTTATGAAAAAGCCTTCTCTGGAACCAAGGACTAAAAATAGTTGAGTATTACTGAACTAAAACATTAAAAAATTTCCTAGCCTTCTTTGTCCAGATAAGATAGCACACTCTTTTACCTTTTTTCTTTTTTTTTTCCCATATATGAAAATGAATAATCTTATTTCTGTAACGAAGAGGCAGGTCCAACAACATTTTGACCATGAATCACATCAGTGCAGGCACCACCCATATGGAAGGAGAACAAATGCAGAGCTTGGTGCCACGGCTGTTGCTGGTGGGTAATTCCACCTAATCCAGTCTCCAACTCACTCTCCATACTTAAGCTGGTTCTGCAGGCATAGTTATACATGAATTGCTATTCTCAGTTAAACCTTAAGCAATTGATTTCAGCCAATAGTGGGCTGCCAGTACTTTACTTACTGCTCAATCTCACTAACCTGACATTTATGGTGTACTGATTGGCCT